>CP139765.1:0-247500 GCA_034370585.1 Fragaria x ananassa | reverse complement strand
CATCTTCACGAGGAATATGAAGAGGCGATCAACCACTGTGGTTCAACAATAATTAATTAAGGACTCCTGGATGGGCAATTTGGTCCAAATACCCTATATATATGTTAACAGTTAACATTATTTACTTGTTCATGTTACCCTATATATATATATGTAGAAACTGAAGTTGACCGATTTGATCGAACTGCATAAGTGTACGAGTCATAGTATAACGATAGAGCAGAGAGAGAACTCTGGCGAGCATTATTGTCCAAGAATATTCATACGGCGCCGGCCGCGTACATAGTTTCATATCTCTTGCTTTTCTCTACATGCAGGCTATGTTTTCTCCAACTGGCTTTCTCTGCTCTAGTTCTATATCAACGGAAGTTTAATTAAGTTAATATGTTGACGATATGGTATGTATGTAAGCTAGCAAACAAAAGAGAGTATTTCTCACGTCAAGGTCATCAAGTTATGCAGTTGCAAATTCTGTTACGACAGTTATAACTGCATGCTAACTCGTATTCAGTTCAACTAACTAGCTATGAGATATAGCTAGGTAACAGATTACTGAAAGTTAAGACGAGTACTTAAAGGACTCATTGAATTGTAATAATCAAGAACTGCTCCAAATGTTCTAATTTGGTGGTTTCGATTGCTTTCCTTCAATTCTGTATGTGTCTGGAGTAGTTCTTACTCATTTCAAACATATTGATATTAGAGAGCATATACGGGCTCGCGTGCAGAGCAGTGTCAATGATGAATCGGAGAATGACAAGAGTGGTTTTTGGGAGGCAATGGCACTTCATTGATGTTGTGACTTGGATAACGGTTATATTGCTACACTGCCTTGCTCTTATGGCCCCATTTCAGTTCACCTGGGGTGCATTTTGGGTGTTCCTAGCACTCTATTTTCTTACAGGTCTAGGTATAAGTCTAGGTTACCATAGGAACCTTGCTCACAGGAGTTTAAAGCTTCCAAAATGGCTTGAATACTTTTTTGCATATTGCGGTGTTGTCACACTTCAGGTCCGTTCAACAAACCACGTACAATTAATGCTATAGTTAATCAAAGACTTCACCTTCTGGCTTATCAATTAATTAAGTCTTATTGAGTTTTATTTTATACTTTTCGCAAACCTTGATCGATCTTGTTAATTTGCAGGGAAGTCCGGTTGATTGGGTTAGCACACACAGGTACCATCACCAGTTCACAGATAAGAAGAAAGACCCTCACAGCCCCATTTTGGGATTATGGTTTAGTCATATTGGTTGGATCTTCAATTATCGTTTAAGGTTTCAAAGTGTATGTATATATATTGCTCTCGCTCAAAATCTTGATCTTTGCTGAAAAAACAATGGTTTTGTTGTTTGCTTGAAAGTAATTACTTGACGTTGTGCAGCATGAAAGACGATTAAAGAATGCTGATGATCTAAGAAGGCAGGCGTATTACAAGTTTCTCCATCGTACTTACCTACTTCACCCAGTTGCTCTTGGAGTTTTACTCTATGCTTTAGGAGGACTACCCTTTTTGGTTTGGGGAACGGTAATACTATATCTCTCATACAAACTGATTCGTTTTCAATTAAGGGCATATGCAGTGCTACTCTCTATCAATCTGCAGAACGAGTCTCAATTTTTTTTTAGACTGAACTTTTTGATCATTTGGCTTTCTTTGCAGGGTGTAAGGACAGTAGTTGGTTACCACATAACTTTTTCTGTGAATTCGATTTGTCACACATGGGGAAAGCGAGTGTGGGATACTGGTGATTTGTCCAGAAACAACTGGTATGTATATGCAATCCCAAACAAACGGTAAATATAGCTTCTGATTTGCATGGAAAATTGGTCATCTGATTTGTGGAATATATCAGGTTGTTAGCGTTGCCTACACTTGGAGAAGGTTGGCACCACAACCACCACTCCTTTGATTTCTCAGCTCGACTAGGCCTCGAGTGGTGGCAGATTGATTTGACATGGTACTTCATCAGATTTCTTCAAGTTGTTGGATTGGCAACCGATGTGAAAACACCAACTGAGGCCCAGAAGAAACGAAAACCTTTGTACAACGAAACCACAGAGCAAAAATTTGAATAAACAGTCTTTTAGTTCCTCTTGAGATACCTTTTCTTCTATTGTTGATACATACAGTTATCATGTAAGTATGTATTGAAGATGGATAAACTACAAAAATTACATGCATTTGTTATTTACAAAATGAGAATCTTCTAGGGATCGACCTGATAATCAGAGTTTATTGTGTCTCTAGGGTGCTTCCCTACGTACTAATTAAGTAGCTCTTCGATCTGTACAAAATAACTTGTTGTAGGTATTGGATATAATCATATATACAGTCGAGCCAAAATCCTTCGTGAATGAAGTACATATAATCAGAGTTTACTCTGTCTGTTGGGTGCTTGGGCACTATTTAAGTACAAGTAGCTCTTCTGTACAGAATAAGTTGTTGTAGGTATAGGAGAAAATCCAGTGTAGTTCCCATCTATCTTTGTTTTGCATATGTCATGGAGGTACCTCAGAAACTCATATTTCTGGACAAATGGTTGAGCTGCATATTCCTCAAATGGCATCCACTGCAAGCCATTACAAAGAAGATAATTGATATAGTGCAACAGAGCTGATCCAGGTACTGTTCGAGTACATGCACCTCTATAAACCCTCATTCTCAGCAATGATTTATGTAGCAACAATACTTACAGATTAGCAGAGTTGCAATAAACATGAATTAAAGTCACTATAGAACTACAGATTACTTGATAAGGTGACATTTTAGATTCTTAAGCATTTCCTCTGATGCGAAAGCGGTCTTGAATTTATTCATATTATCCCCTTTAACCAAATATTACCTTGGCTGCTTCTATCTCTTGATCCTGCTTCTGGATGTCAAAGGAGAGGGGCCGCAACATGCATAGAAAAAACAAATCTGATTTCTCAAAGAACGACTTGTGGATCTGTCTGCAAATTATATGGTCTGTGAGAAGGTTATAATATCCAAAGTATGTAGCAGACAAAATTTGTATGGAGCTCATATCAGTATTCAATATTGTGAATTGAAATGCACATCAATACGTGTAACTAAGACAATATGATCATGCCCTACTGTATGAGATTGAAGGTAATTCTTTTCCCCAATTTACATCTGTGCTAGAGAGCTTTAAGAAATCTCCTTGGCAATTCAAAGTGGTAAGTTCCGTAACTTTCTACTTCTGTTCTGTATATCCTTAAAATCTCATACATAGCACACAAGTCTACTGCACTGTCCTTGCAGCTGAAAGTTGCCATATTTTAGTTTTATAAACTTGAGCGTGACAAGGATCAATTTTATACTCAATCAAGTGGATTCTATGGATTAAATGTAAAGCAATGTCGTGTTTTCCAAGCAAAAACCATACCTGAAAGCTAGAATTTCCATAAACTCGGAGTCAATCTGAACAACATGAAGCAAGAAGCATGAAGAGTATCACATTAATAAGCACTCAAATCAAAGCAGCGCAATAGGCCAATAGCATAGCAAATACTTACTCCTGTTTCTTCTTTAACTTCTCTCACAGCTGCTGCATAGATATCTTCCCCCTGCACATGATGATATTAAGGACTATTATGTGGGATACACTGGACTAAAAAGTAAAAACTACACACTGCTACCCCGAATGCACGCACCTCATCCACAGCTCCAGTAGGGAGCTTCCACAGGCCTGTTCCCCCATGTTGTCCTCCCTTTTCTTGGACAACCAACACCTACCATTAAGTTTTACCAATCCAAAACCTTGAGCCGTTTGAGTAATGCCGTAGAATGTAACAATTACAGTGAAAGGAGAGAAGCATTGTATATTTGTAGCGGTAATATGAAATTCTTGTGTCAATGAGCAACGAGAATGTAAAGTGATCAAAAGCAAATAATTTTAGAAACTACATACTAGATATATGTATACCTCTCTGTTTTGATTGATGAGAAAAGCACCAATTCCGAGACGGTGAGTGGCATTTTCAGGGAGAGTATGAGCAGAGTTGGGGATCCAATAGACGAGCATCAAATAATGAGGCTCCGCATGGTGGTACCAGAATCCTTGCTGCAATCTTTGAGTTGAGTTGAAGAAGAAAGAAGAACATGTAGAGTAAATAAGGGGATAAAACAGACCTGGACTGCAGCTTCAACAAGGCTGGCTTGTTGTATAGGCAATCTGAGCCAAACACCCTTCTTGCCCTGCACCACTAACTACCATATTACTTACTTAACACATACACAGGCACAGCCTCCCTAGAGTTGAGAAATAAAGATTGAAAATCGAAGCGGGTGAAAGTACCTGTTGCTTCCAAAGCGCGATTGAAGAGCTGAGAGATGAAACGAAAGTCGGAGTGTCTATAGTCTCATCATCATCCATGTGGACGATCACACCTCCATACTCGTCATTCCTACCCTTCAGTAGCTTCCCCATTTCATCCAATTCCAGTTCCAATAATCATCATCCTTTTATATATATATAAGTTTTCAAATCCAAATTCCCTCGTGGGCTGCTGGGAATGGTTGACTATTGTGGCCAGGTCCCGCACGCTTTAGGCACGTGAGCCAAACTCAGAAGAAGCCTCTTTAGTTTAATCTAGTGTACAGTAGTTTAGTCCACTATTGTCTTTTTACCAACCAAACCTTGCCCCTCCCTCCCTCTTCATTTTTCACCCACTCTCAACAAGAAAAAACCTCCGCCGCTATTACTCTACTCCTTCTCCATTTTTCATTTCTATTTTCAAAAAAAATTACCAAAATTATCTGTGTTTGACTAGTGTCTGAGGAAGCTATGGAGGTGCTGACCGGCGACCGGAATATGCCGGACCCAGCAGCAGCAGCAGAAGGTGAGGAGTTCCCGGCGCACATAACCACATTATTCGCTGAACCACATCAACAACTTGTCTTTGACAATCCAACGGCGGCTGCTATGTCGCCACAGAAGCTCCGTATCAGGTGCAACGGCAGGTCTGCTCTACCAGATGATGCCGATCCCGCCTTACTCGACAAAGGGTCTGCTTTCTTCTTTTTATTTCTCACTCCTAAAATGTTATCTTTTCTTTTTCCTTAATTTTTAATTTTTGTGAGAGGAAAGTGTGTCGCTTTAAAAAAAAAAAAAAATATCTGAGCTAAAATAAAATTGTCAACCTTTAAAGGGAATCCATTTGCACTCTATCCGTTTTCTATTATTCGTTTTCCACTCATGTTGTTGCTGCTGTAAAAGGTAATTGTGGAAATTGGTAATTAAAATATAGAGTAGTATTGAGAAACTGAAAATCACTGTCCTGTGTTAACCATGTTTCAGTTGCTAAAGATTGTTACTTTATTGCAATTCTGTTAGCATATGCGTAGTACTTATCTTATTTGGTATGACTGTTAGTAACTTTTGTCTGAGCCATTGAGGTGAGAATGAGATTATGATTTGGTATTTATGTATCTTCAGCTTGTCACCACGTAATGTTGTTGATGAGGCACACGGTGGAGAATTCGTGAATTGGAAGCGGAAGAGAAAGAGAACATCGTCTTGTGCTAGTTCTAGAAGAAAGAGCAGAAGGCTTGAAAAGCTCGAGCATTTTCTGGAAAGTCTGGTAAACAAAATGCTGGAGAAGCAGGAACAGATGCATATGAAGTTGATAGAAATGGTACAAGACAAGGAGAAAGAGAGAATAGCCAAAGAAGAAGCCTGGAAACAGCAGGAGTTGGAGAGGATCACAAGGGGTGAGGAGGTAAGGGCGCAAGAGACATCACGCAGCCTTGCCATCATTAACTTTGTACAAAATCTTTTGGGCAGTGATGTTCAACTCCCCCAACCAGCTCCAATTGTAGCACAACCAGTAGCAGCTGTACCTTCTAGTTCCCATCATGACCATCAATGTGTGGAAGAAAATGATAAGCTTCACAAAGACTGTCATGTTCAAGTTCCCCAACCAGCTCCACTTGTAGCACAATCAGTAGCAACAGTACCTCCTACTTCTAATCATGACCATCAATGTGCGGAACAAAATGATAATCTTCACAAAGACATGGCGACTGTCAAGTGTAGTGCAACAGCAACTGATAAAAGATGGATCCAAGCTGAAGCACAGGCACTTATAGGGTTGTGGGCTAGTGTGGAGCATAAGTTCCGCACCCCATCAAATTCTGGCCCTGGAGCTCTATGGGAGGAGATAGCTCTTGGGATGAACAGTATGGGCTTTGATCGCACAGGGAAGAAGTGTAAAGAGAAATGGGAAAACATGAACAAGTACTTCAAAAAGGCAATCACAAATGACAGAAAGCGTTCTGCAAATGACAAGACTTGTCAATATTTTAATGAATTGGAGTTGCTCTACAAAAGTGGACTTCTAAATCTGGGGAATGTCGGCTTTAGTCCCCCAAGCAATCTGGAGAATGGCGGCTTTAGTCCCACAAGCAATCTGGGGAATGGCAGTTGTAGTCCCACAAGCAATATGGGGAATGGCGGCTTTAGTCCCACAAGCAATCTGGGGAATGGCGGCTTTAGTCCCACAAACAATCAGAAGAGTGAAAACGAGTCCCAACAGTGCGTGCCCAGGGACACTAGTCTTCTAACTGATCGATGAAGCTTCAGAGAGAACAAGAGTAGTGGTTTCTCCTGCTCTTTAATGGTTTATCAATGGATACCTGATTTCATGTCCTATCTGACTTTCTATGATTCTGATTTTCATCTAGCTGTGTTAGAACTTAGAACTAGGTTTAATCGTAATTTCCTTGAACTTCATTGCATCCACCACTTTTAGTTTTGTGGTGAAGGAAACTACCAGGGTGTGCAAAGTTTCTCAAATGAGTTAGGAATGGTGGCTGGTGAGTGTTGGCAATCGAGTCGTTGTTCTGTTTGTGAATGCTAGAATGTGTTAGAGGCAATGAAATCTATTGAATGATCGTTTTTAGTCTTTATGCGAACGCTTGCTTGGTTTTACTCTTTACTGGTCAACAATCAAAAGGACATGGGAAGTGGATTCCTGGGAATTTTCTTTTATTCTAGTACTCTATGCTCTCTTATTTATCTTGTTAATCTGGTTAAATTAACCACAAAATTTGAGAATTGATGTCTGCATTGTTCTGAACTCGTTGAAATTTAAGCGGCAAAAAAACGAAATTTAAATTTATAGAAGTGAACATTAATCACTGCCTAAATTGCAAAATGCAAACTATATTCATTCACAGAATGCCATCGCCACGATATGAGTAGATAAAACACATCACCTTATAACCAATATTAAACCGAAGTAGATAAATGTAGCAATAGCAAGAGTAATTATTGTAAATCCTCATTCATTCTTTTATTTGATACTTGCTCAGTTGATGATGTTTACATCAATGACACACATGGATCCATCAACGTACACCACCATAACTGAACAAACCATACTAGTACAAGAGATAGATTTGGATCATTTGGATGCCTGATGATGAACAATTATGAGAAGCGCAACCAAAATCACTGGAATAAAGAGCAGTGCAGCGAAGGACGGGGGCCGCACAGGCCCCATCCCCAGAGGCACGAGCAAGATGGTCGCGAATATCAGTAGAAACACCATTAAAGCAATCATATCTATCCTTCCAAGTTCAAATGGCAATGTATGTGTTTCCCGGAGTACAATATCTGAATCAAAGCTCGCCTGGACGGGGTGAGAAACTCCATGGTCGACGTTGGTGTATAAATAAGGTTCATGATACCTTTTGGTGTAGGGTTGCGACGTTTGGCTGGTTAGGGATGCATGCAAACTCATTATGTACGTACCCTTTAACATATGTAATTGTACAGTCGCTTGATTCATTACTACGGTTGCCGGACGGAAGGGTGCATGATCCCCGTTTCCGTTTGACAAATGGGTCACAAAAGCCCACTGATTGAAAGCCCATTCGGTAATTGCATTATGTTGTCCAGGCGTGAAGAGACCATTTATTACCAGGCTCCTCGTTCAACTCGAGTCGCCACGTGGTTTTACGTTTGACTCGAAACTAAAACATTTTTCTCTTTTCCATAAAAGAATAAATGAGCACTATAAATGTTGACACTTGCCAACTCCTAGCTTCTCACTCCTGACTTGTCTCAAATCAAGTCTATTACTCAGAGAAAGAGAAAGAGAAAGGAAGATAGAGAGAGGCAGGGGAGGAATGGAACGGGGAGGTTTCCACGGCTACCAAAAGACCCAGAACACCAGCTCCGGTAATGTGAATAGATACATTTTATGCTTTGATTTTGCTTATTATTGTGATACATTTCTATTATCTTGTTTGGTTTTAGGATCGAGTGCAAAACTTTCTAAGAGGACTTTTGGTGTTTCTCTGTTTCTTGCATGAGTGATTATAATATTGAACTGTTTCATTCATCTCTTGCAGATGCTTGTTTTAAAGAAAATTTATACACCTCCAAATGAATCCTTATCTTCTATGTTTCATTTCCATGGAAGCCAACATGATTTAGCTTAATTTCTTTATCCCTTAATTAATCTGAAGAAACATCCCACATTCTTCCCTCAACAAACATTCTCCTTCGCCCCCGTTTGGCCCTCTAAATGTTTTTGGGTCTATAGAGTAATAATCATTCGAGTGTATTAGTTTGAGTAGTAATTTTGATTCTACATTTTGTTAGTGTGTATATAATAAGTTTTGACGGATGATCGATGACGAGTGAATTCAGATGTTTGGGGGAGAAAATTGAAAATTGAAAATTGAAAATTGAAAATGAAAATGGGGGGTGAAGAAAACTATTTACAAGTGGCAGGCATCATTCATGCAATTTTTAACCCCACTCGAAACAAGTGTCGACCATGCATACATTCTCGACCCCAACGGGGCCCACTCCACCTGTCTCGTAGCTGGGGATTTGATACCTTTCGCCTCGATCTCTGCATGAAGTTGCAGCGGTTTCTTTCTTTCTTGATTGATCAACCTAAGCTTTCTCAGTAAACTAGGCCTTGACTCAATTAATTTCTACTGGCTAGCTAGCTAACCCGTTATCAATTCCTCTGATCCATAAAAATGCTCAGTTACTGCTCTCCTTCTTCCCAAGGTTCCAAGTCCCAGAACGACGTACGTACACGAAAATTATATTCAAAACTCTCATGAGCTTAATCGGTAAATCAATGTCACAAACTGCAGGGTTGAAACTATCGGAGATCGACATGAACCTGGCTGAGATTAACCACACCAACAATGGTGTTGCTGCTAGCGCTGCTGCTCCTGATGACAACGAATGCACCGTGCGAGAGCAAGACCGTTTCATGCCGATAGCCAATGTGATCAGAATCATGCGCAAGATCCTGCCCCCTCATGCCAAGATCTCAGACGATGCCAAGGAAACAATCCAAGAGTGTGTCTCCGAGTACATCAGCTTCATCACCGGAGAGGCCAACGAGCGTTGCCAGCGGGAGCAGCGCAAGACCATTACTGCTGAAGACGTTCTGTGGGCAATGAGCAAGCTCGGCTTCGACGACTACATCGAGCCCCTCACTCTCTACCTCCACCGCTTCCGCGAGATGGAGAGTGATCGTGGCTCCATGAGGGCCGAGACTTTGATGAAGACTGGTACTAGGGCAATGACTGCGGCAGAGTATCATGCAGCTGCATCAGGCTCTTTCGCTGGCTTTGCTCCATTTCATCACCATGGCTTTTTCGGATACTTGAAGGATGCGTCCACATCCAATGGTGCTGGTACATCTTTGTCCCATCAGGCTAATGCTGTTGCTGCACTGGCAAATGGTGATCACCTGCAGGCATCACATTCCCAGTACGATGATAACAGTAAGTGAATTGCTGTTGCAAACAATAACCAGTAGCGTCATGATATCAAACTACTGGTAATCATGAGGAGAACTAGCTGTTTTAAGTCGATCACTATTATGTAGCTAGCTAGTGAAAGAACCTAGCCTTTATTGGATTTGGGGTGTTTCTGTTTAATTAACAAATGCAAATGCTCATTCTTAATTTACAATTTGATTTGGTTGGATTTGGGGTCTGTGTTTAACCCTTTGTTGGATTTGATTTCATTTGGTTTGCAATTTGATTTGGTTGGATTTAGGGGTCTGTTTTTAGCCCTTTGTTGGATTTGATTTCATTTGGTTGCATGGAAGTGTGTCACCAGCGTAAGCATATGGATTCTGCTGACAGTCCAAGTCTACACTCCAAAGATGCAGTATTGGATATAATTTTCTTAATTAGAGTTGTTCGTTTTGCGAATGTTGATGTGACTCAAGAAGTTCTTGAGCACTTGTACGTCCAGTTCTTGGGAGATTAAGTGTGAAATCTACCAGAAGTTTGGTTGGGATTGAACCGTGACAAAAAATCAGTTCTTGAGAGATTAAGTGTGAAGTTGACCAGAAGTTTGGTTGGGATTGAACCGTGACAAAAAAATCAAAAATACAAACTAGCTCCCAGCGAGGATCGAACTCGCGACCTTTCGCTTACGAAGCGAACGCACTACCACTATGCTATGGAAGCCAGTTGCAGGAAAATAAATACCTTAGAATTTAGTTCTATACCAACTCAAGTCCCAACCCCAAATTTCCTTCGCTCAGTTGCCTCGTGAAAAGAAAACATCATTACATTGATGGAGACGAACGAATGAAGCTATATATCAACTTATCAACCTCAAAACAAAATTGGCCGTTCTACTCATTATGTAGTTTTACAATCGACTACAACATTGTAGATGGATCATTGAAGCAAGTTCGAGATAATTACGGGGATTAGAAGAACATTCTTCTTTTCATTTTCTTGTTTTTTAAGGAGGAATTCTATTAAAATCAGGAGAAATTTTAAATACACGCCTCTAATATTTTAATACACATCCCTTACTTAATACACCACCTGTTAAGTTTTTCATTTTAGTATTATATTTAATACACATCCTAAACTGCTTAAAATGCCCTTAATTTATGAAATATTCTATTATTTAATATAATGAATATATATTTACTATTAGGTACCTCTTTTTACATATTTATTATCATCGTTCAATTTATCATCAAATGATTATTGTTATATCCAAACTCCAAATCACCAATACAAGTTTTTAAAATTCACAATCTAGTAGAACTGTAGAAGTACAATAGTTATTAAACATATATAGCTAGTTATTCGATAAAACATGTCATAATAATTATCATCGTTCAATTTATCATCAAATGATTATTGTTATATCCAAACTCCAAATCACCAATACAAGTTTTTAAAATTCACAATCTAGTAGAACTGTAGAAGTACAATAGTTATTAAACATATATAGCTAGTTATTCGATAAAACATGTCATAATAAAGATGCAGTATATGACAATATGATTTGCAATATCAAACTAAAGCTGATACAGAATATATAAAAAAAAAGACAACCCAAATGAATTGTGGAGAAAAGTTGGGGTTAGGGGAGAAGACGTGTTTTCAACGATTTTAGGGTAGAAGATGTTGAAAATAATACTTCTAGCGTGATTTTTTTTTTTATAATAATAGATGTTTGTTTTTGTCATTTAGCTTATCTATAAAATCTTAATAGAAACATAAAATAATAGAGGTGTGTATTTAAAATTTTTCTAAAATCAGGGAGCTAGTCTAAAGTACAATCAAACCCACAACAAGCACACACTTAGACAAACAAATTAGAGGCCAAGTCGAATCGGTAACACCGAAGACCACCGGGAAGTCGTTATCACCATTTAAGAATGCACCACCTCCGGTGATTTTGATATAAATCATTCATCGTTTTCCTTCACATGAAAAAAACAAATCTTTTATCCGACACCATTTGTCGTCCCCACCATTTGAGAATGCACCACCTCCAGTGATTTTGATATGAATCAAACATCGTTTTCCTTCACATGAAAAAACAAATCTTTTATCCGACACCATTTGTCGTCCCCACCATATGAGAAAGCACCACCTCCGATGATTTTGATATGAATCAAGGACTGATTTCCTTCACATGAAAAAACAAATCTTTTATCTGGCACCATTTGTCGTTTTCGCCATTTGAGAACGCACCACCTCAGGTGATTTTGATATGAATCATCCCCATTTTCCTTCACATGAAAAAAACAAATCTTTTATCCAACATCATTTCAGAATTCACCACCTTCGGTAAAGAATCCAATAGGGATAGATAAAGAGGGCGATAATGGAATTGCGACTACTCTAGTCAGGTTAGGTGCTCACTAAAATTTCGGGGCACATGTTTGAGTTGACTCCTAACTCAATTTAGGTGCTCAAAAGTAAACCTAATTGGGCCTCCAATTGAGGTTTGAGACCTATAATTAGGAGAATGGCGTCCCATATAATGCTTGAAATTGGGCTTATCTTGGAGCTCTAAACTAGACTCGGGCCCTGTTATGGACCAAGCGAATGGTCTTTGATCTGCTATGGTTTCGGGTATAAGATTGTTAGTACATAGTACAACATCAGTCGTACTCGCCTAAGAAGACGCGTGCCGCCACATAAAACGGGCTTAGGCCTTAGCTAAACCCAAGAAGCCTACACTATTCCTTGAGGGCATAATGGTAATACACTCTCTAAATAAGGACAAAGTGGTATTTTTAGGGTACATCCACCATATCCCTATAAATACCACTCTTCCCCCTAAATCTCACTCTCTCCATCTTCACTCCCTTATCACCTGCATATGCTCATTGACTTAGGCATCGGAGGGTCGAAGGCCGGAGCACCCGGTCTTCCCTCTGACGTTATTCTCTCCTTGATTTACAGGTTGTGGGAGTGTGGGAGCTTGAAGACAACCCATGTATCTGGGTGATCCCCCCCCCTCAGAGATCACGCCAGAACAATTGGCGCTAGAAGGAGGGTGTCCTCAAGTGGAGACCCTCACATCGCTCACCATGGCCATCATCTGCCCATAAATCCCGAGGAGAGAGAAAGTAGATCTGACTTTCTCTCTCTCATTCGCTTGGGCGTGCCACAGCAAGGTAGCTCACCTTCCCAGCCAGCATACTCACTGTCTTCCAATGAATCCAGCGTGGCCTCCCCGACCTCTGGCCAAGGCCCACGCGCCGGTGAGCAGCGCTCAGAAAAAAAAACTGATCTGGACACCCAGCTTCCTTCAGCCGAAGCGGGAACGCGCACTTGGTCTCGCGAACCCAATCTCGGCACCCTCCCCCCCGGGACATGCCTTCGCTTTTGGCACCCCTTCCTGACTCGGGTCCTCGGGACGAAGCAGGTAGAAACAATTGCCTTTGCTTTTGGCTCCCACTTGATATTTCTCTCCCGGGGACGCCCACCCATGTCCTGGTGCTGCTCTCCCGAAACATTCGCGGACTCCGCAGGTCCCGCCATCCCTTCGCGGACTCACATTGTCGCGGACCCCCTAGCGGACTCCGCTGGTCAAGCCAGCCCTCGCGGACTCTCCTGTCCTCGCCAGCCCTCGCGGACTCCCCTGGTCTCGCCTCGCCAGCTCCTCGCGGCATTCCCTGGTCTTGCTAGAGTTCTTAAACCTCGCGTGGAGACATCCCTAGTAGTTCCCCTAGCGGACACCCCCACACAGCTCTCCATCCCGACCTCCCGGGACTCCTCTATCCCGACAGAAGGATGCAAAAAAAAAGACTCTGCAACCCAACAGTCTGCCCCCGACACCTCCCCTTCCTGAGACTGAGTTAAACACATCCGCCTTCCTCTTCTCCTTCCTCCCGGGACCATCCATTTCTCACCGCGGACACCGCTTGCCACGTCAGACTCCGCGGACTCCTCTTGTCTCGCCATTCCTCGCGAACTCCTCTGGTCTGGCCAGAGTCCCCGCGCACCGCGTAGCGGCTCTACACGGCTCCAGATAAGTGTCACTTCACACTATTCAATTAAGTTGTTATCATACAAATAGCATGCCACATGCATCATAATATATTCTCATGTACATGATAAACACATACTTGTAAACCATGTGCAAACCACATACACTTACTTCACATGATTACAAACCAAACATTGCTGTACATCTATCTCTATCAATCACAAGCTACACACACACCATGTGTAAACAACCAGCATTCAAACATGCATCCTCTAGCTACACACGCCCTTAGCGTGACCTATCCCGCCACCCCTTCCCGGCTCGGGACCTCGGGACGAGACAGGAAGACCCCTTAACCCTAACCAACTCGACAACAAACCTCTCACCCTAGAATTCCCACCAACATCACACACATGTGAACAATCCCACCACCACATACAAATCTAAAGACAAAGAACGCCACTAATTCATACCGTGAAACAGTGGATCTGCGTAGTGGCAATAAAGCTGGTTGCAAACAGCCAAGCGCTCGCGCCCACTCGATCAAGGGTGAAGTGGGACGCTTCCCAATCTGAGGTTTGTAGAACCACCGAAACCCTAAAACACAAATTGCAGCTCGCCCAATTTTCAGTTTGCAAAACACGAACTCCCCCCTCAAGCTATCCCCAACCCCATACATAGACATTGGCCCGCCACATAGCGACAGTCCCCAACCAAGAGCAAACTGACTCGCCAGGGCAGCGACCCGCCACGCTGCGACAGTCTCGCCAGCTAAGCGCGAACTGACTCGCCACACAGCGGCCCGCAACGCTCAATAGCGACAGTCCCCAACCAAGCGCGGACTGACTCGCCAGGGCAGCGGCCCGCCACGCTGCGACAGTCTCGCCAGCTAAGCGCGAACTGACTCGCCACACAGCGGCCCGCAACGCTCAATAGCGACAGTCGCCAATCAAACGCGCACTGACTCGCCACATAGCGACAGTCCCCAACCAAGCACGATTTTCAATATGACTGAAAATTTGTAGAAATGATATACTCATAAATACCTATAAACTGAATGGTCAAGATGTGAATATAAGATCGAAAAGTGGGACAAGTCAAAAATTTATCAACTTAAGGGTCCTCATTAGAATGACATATATCATATTTGGATATAGTGAGTGGTTCTAGTGAGGATGATTAAGTTGATGACTTATTCATTTCACTCATTTTTCATTAGCATTCACGTCTTGACCGTCTAGTTTGTAGATATATCTGAGTAAATCATCTATATAAAGTTTTATCCAAATTAAAAATCGTTAAGGCATTCATAAATGTGATTTACCAATTATAAACTTGAACGACTCATGCTTGACATATGTGGATCGTCTATTGATTTGATTTAATTCGATCCCTTAACGATTACTAATTTGAATGAAAATTTGTAAAAAGTGATCTACTTATATAGACGTAAAAACTGAATGATTGAAATAAAAAAATGTGATTAAAAAATAAGTGTAATAAACAATTAATTTGAAATCTTTCAACTGTTTCTCAACTTAATGATCCTTGTTAGAAGCCGGATGTATTTGGGAAATCTTGTAACCAAGCTCCACTAACCATGCTCTGTTCAACTTATATTTATTTTTGCAGTAAAACCGTAAAACTAACAGTAAGAAGAAGAGGAAATAGGAGATGAAGAGGTGTCAACGAAACGAGGAATGTGTGAAGATGATTTAACAATTTTCCGTAAATATTGTTTGGATATTACAGTTATACCCCATGTTGAATAAACAAGTTGGAAGTCACAGAACACAACTGGAGCGGTGTAGAGTGAGTGGTTAATGAAGAGCTAGATAGATGCTTCTTACGGATTTTGAATCTGTTACAACTTTGAGAACCCTCGTATATTCTAGATCTAAAACAGCGGCCGTGGTCCACGGGGGCATGGCGGACAAATAACCAATGCTGTAGGGGCACAAAAGGAAACAAATATCCCGATTATGTTGAAATTTCACTTGCATCTGAGTTCATTTCGCAGCATTGTTCGGAAACCCAACCCAACTCCTGAGATTTGAGCAAGAGAGAGAGAGAGACACACACAGTCTCAAAGCCAAAAAGAAAGAAAGAAGGAATTGAATCCCAAACCAGGCAGGCAAGCAAGCGTTGATGAGAGAAGAAGCAGCGGCGTGAAACAGCAATGGCGTCGCAAAAGGTGGAGCAGCAGCTCAAGGAGGTGGGATCCAAGCTCGACTCCTCTCCTTCCTCCAAAGACGCTCTCGTCAAGCTCCTCAAGGTTCCCATTCCTCCCTACTACTTTATTTAATTGTTTACCTAACAATACAGTTTGTTCTCGTTTCGTTTTCTTCGGAGCTAGCTCTCGCTAATCTAACCTAACCAAACTAACCTCCACCTAGCATGCTGTCTCTCTCCGCTAATTTCTTCCCTAACTGCAATTCTTAGGCCCCCCAAGTAACATAGGTACTCGAATTAGGGTTTCCTTAGGGTTTTGACACCGCAAGTCTGCCTTCCCCTTTTAGTTTTGGGGATTATACAACTATTTAGCGAAACCGTCTCCAAATTAGAACATGTTAACAAAATTATTGATTTCAACTAACACAGCCAGAAAGCCTTACAGCCAGACAGGTTAGGAACTCATGCTTTGTCCATTGGGAGTTGAATCTCTTGGTTAGATTAACTCTAGGAAATTATGTCTTCCGGTCATGTGGATCTCGAGTCCTGTTGGTCTTCATCCTGTAACTTCGGAAGATCTTCAGAGCCTTATTGAGTTAGATATTATTGTTAGGTTCTGTCAGGTTTGATATTTGGGACTCAAGTCGGATTCCTCTCTGTTGTCTAAATTTGAATTTCATTGACAAGTGCTTCTATATCAACTGATTATTTTGCCTTACTTTTGTCTATCAACTCTTACATGTCATCACTTGTGTACTTACTAGGTAAAGTTGGGTTTGATTAATGATTAATGATTACATGGGTACTAGTGGTGATTATCGTTTTCCAATTTGCAGCAAGCTGCATCATGTCTTTCTGAGTTGGATCAGTCTCCTCTCGCATCTACCTTGGAGTCAATGCAGCCTTTTCTTAATGCAATAGTCAAACCAGAATTGTTGAAGCATCAAGATAGAGATGTCAAGCTTCTAGTAGCAACATGTATCTGTGAGATAACCCGAATAACTGCACCAGAAGCGCCTTATAGTGATGATGTGCTAAAGGTGCATTTCTTATAAGGAGACTGAGTAACAGACATACTGAGTTTTTGTTTTTATTTCTTAGTTTTTTTATCTACATGCTTTGGAATTTCAGTCTACTATCCCGCTTGATTGTTCTGTATATCTTGCAGGATGTTTTTCGACTGATTGTGGGCACTTTTAGTGGATTGAAAGATACAAGTGGTCCATCATTTGGTAGGAGAGTTGTCATCCTGGAGACTCTTGCAAAATATAGGTCATGTGTTGTAATGCTGGACCTCGAATGTGATGATCTGGTGACTGAAATGTTCAGTACGTTTTTTGCTGTTGCCAGGTTTGTTTTCTAACAACTCTTTGTGAGTTTGAGGAGTGTCTTTCTTTGTTTAATGATATCCTATCCACTGCTGTGTATTTTATCTTCTTTTTTTATATCAATAAAGTCTCGATGCTATACTGAAAGAATTTCATGATATTCCGAAAGCATGTTGTTATCTCTGTAAGGTGGTCTGTGTTCCAACCATTTTGCATCAGACAATATACTATGCTTGTGAAGTATTTGATTTTTTCTGATATACTGACATGTTCAGTTCATATAAATATGTTGGCTATTAGACAATAACCCATACAGATTATCTGTTTATTTCTTGGGTGAAGATGTTCACCTGGTGTTAGTAGCTCCCTCCCTTTTTCCTTTTAAGTAGTTATCTCTTCTTGGTTTAATAACTAATGTTTTGAAATTTTTCAACACACAGAGATGATCATCATGAATCTGTACTCTCAGCAATGCAGACAATCATGATTGTTCTCTTAGAAGAGAGCGAGGATTTGCAAGACGATCTTCTATTTGTCATCTTGTCTGTGTTAGGTCGGAAGAGAAGTGTAAGAGTCTTCCTCTCATTTCCTTTTCCTGCTATATAGAATTCACACTAGATTCTGTCAATATTTTATTTTGCTGCTACATTTCTTTTTGGCTGATCTTGTGGAATTCAATTACTAGGATATCACTGTGGCTGCTAGGAGACTTGCTATGAATGTTATAGAACAGAGTGCGGGAAAGCTTGAACCGGGTATCAGACAGTTCCTTATTTCATCAATGTCAGGCGACAATAAGTCAACTGATCATCAGATCGACTATCATGAAGTTATCTATGATGTGTATCGTTCTGCTCCCCAAATTGTGTCAGCAGTTGTCCCTTACCTAACTGGAGAGCTACTGGTAATAACTGATTCACTGTCAAAAATTTCAGCTCTTACTGTGTATATATGTTTAATGAATGTTGATTTTGGGTATTATTTGTGCAACAATGGTAAATGTCATTAATGACAGTAAGTGACTGTTGCTTTTGTGACTTTTTGTGAATCTAAGATTTGTTTGGAACACGATAGATTTGTTTGGAACACGATAGATTTGTTTGTGCTTTCAAAATTTAAATCACAAAGACCTTTGATCTTTGATGCTGTGGACATGTATATTTTGATCTTCGATGAACGAAATCTCAGTTTTGATTTTCTACGTGCAGACTGATCAGCTGGACACTCGTTTAAAAGCAGTTAACTTGGTGGGAGACTTATTTTCACTGCCGGGCTCTACCATTTCCGAACCATTTCAGCCGATCTTTTCAGAGTTTTTGAAGAGGTTGACTGATAGAGTTGTTGAGGTTCGAATGTCGGTCCTTGAACATGTTAAGAGCTGTATGCTGTCAAATCCTTTCAGAGCTGAAGCTCCCGAAATAATCGGTAAGCGCATTTGTTTCTCCTTTTTCTTTTCAATATTCATGCTTGTTTGACACTGTCTGATAAGTTGCTTAAACAATTTTTAGCTGCTCTGTGTGACCGGCTGTTGGACTATGAAGAGAAAGTTCGGAAGCAAGTTGTTGCTGTAATTTATGATGTGGCATGTCATGACCTAAATTCCATTCCGCTAGAAACCATAAAACTTGTTGCCGAGCGCCTTCGAGATAAATCTGTATATATGCTTCTCCTTGTCTATCTTTGTTTATGCTAATCTGAATGCCACTATTGTTATAATACTCCCTTTTTTTTTCTTTTTTTTTTTCCTCTCTCTCCAAAACTCAGGTACTTGTTAAAAAGTATACCATGGAGAGGCTAGCTGAGATATACAGGGTTTATTGTGCAAAGTGCTCTGATGGCTCAACCATTTCCAGTGAGTTTGAGTGGATTCCTGGGAAGATTCTGAGATGTATTTATGATAAAGATTTCAGGTAACCCTCCAAGGATTTTTCAGTTCATTTCATGTTGCACAATCACTGTTCCTAGACTCGTGCCTTTTCTTGTTATACACAAACATCATGGAGAAACGACAGGTCATTCAGGCTTTTGATGAACACCTCTGCAGTGACTAATATATTTACATTCAATTTATGATGAACACCACATAAGATGATCTATTCTAGAGTAGTAGCTTTAAAATCTACAAGTGAGCTACTTCTTACTTTCTTAGGTCTAAATTGTGTGCGTTTACAATTTTGCAGATCAGACACAATAGAAAATGTTCTTTGTGAATCTCTATTCCCAACTGAATTCTCTATTAAAGATAAAGTTAAACATTGGGTGAGGGTCTTCTCAGTATTTGATAAAGTTGAGGTGAAGGCACTTGAGAAGATACTGGAGCAGAAGCAAAGGTACGTTGTTCTTGATTGGCTTTGACCCTGGCTATGATTTGCAATAAGCCTGTCACCTTTCCAATCCTGGTATTTGCTGAATTGTGCACTGATTTTCAGGGAATTTCCTCTTGGATTGATTGCAGGTTACTACAAGAGATGCAGAAGTACATGTCACTTAGGCAGGTGCATCAGGTAAGCAAATGTTGGAAGGCTAGTAAGTTTGAAATGCCATATATGATATTCCAAGAGAAGTGACTGATCTCAATACAGGATGGTGATGCTCCTGAGATCCAAAAAAAGATATTGTTTTGTTTTCGCATAATGGCACGCTCGTTTGCTGACCCTGCAAAGGCTGAGGAAAATTTTCAGTTTTTTGATCAATTGAAGGATGCTAACATCTGGAAGATTTTAATGAATCTTGTTGATCCAAACACTAGCTTCCATCAAGCCCGAAATTTACGGGTAAGAATTGATTCGACAATTTTTATCATATCAATGGAGGTAAAAAGTGGTGAAAATGGTTTAGGCACTGGACTTAATTTAGCAATTTGTACACAATCAATACACTAGCAACTAACGGTTGGTTTGAAATTCAAAGGCCTCATGCCATACTCTCTTACTGCATATTATTATCCTAGTTATAATGATATTAATGCAGTATTTCCTTCTTGCAGGATGAATTGCTTAAAATTTTGGGTGAAAAACACCGACTATATGACTTTCTTAGTACTCTCTCTGTCAAGTGTTCTTATCTACTTTTCAACAAGGAGCATGTGAAGGAAATTCTTCTGGAGGTTGCCATGCATAGATCTACTGCAGATATACAATATAAGCTATCTTGTATGAATATATTAGTGGTAATAACACATATTCCTTGTCTCTCTTCTATAGATGAACCTATAAAATGTCTTTCTTAGTAGTTCCAGTACCTACTGCTGCTTCTTGTGAATTTACGTTAGTTGCATCACTGTCTTCTTCACATATGTACATCGTTTTTATACTTCCCACTATTGCTTCCCACTAATATATATGTAATATTTTGAGTTAGGAACTTTTACAATGTTTGGGTGGCCTCAAATATATGGCTAGAACAGCTTGCAGTTTTTCTCTCAAAAGATGAAGCCTAAGCCAATGTTATTCAAGTATTTCAAGTGTCTGTTTCAAAATCTCCCTTGTTTTATTTCCAGATTCTTGCTCGCTTCAGTCCATTGCTACTCAGTGGAACAGAAGAGGAACTGGTAAATTTTCTCAAAGATGACGATGAAGCTATAAAGGAAGGAGTTTTGAATGTTTTAGCAAAGGCTGGTGGCACCATCCGGGAAAATCTTGCAGCGTTATCAAGGTTCGAATGTTGAATTCTGTTAACTGTTAACTATTCCTCTTTTATGTAGCACTCATCTTACTAATTCTTCACTTGCAGTTCGATAGACCTTATATTGGAGAGGTTGTGTTTGGAGGGCAGTAGAAGACAGGCAAAATATGCTGTACATGCCTTGGCAGCAATAACAAAGGATGATGGGCTTAAATCACTTTCTGTTTTGTACAAGGTTTAAGATTATAATTACTTTATGCGTTACAAGTAGAAAACTTTAAGTTTGTAGAACTTTGATCACTTTGTTAGCAGTTTGGATGTTGATGTTTCTGAATTTGCAGAGGCTTGTGGATATGCTGGAGGAGAAGACACATTTGCCTGCTGTACTACAATCGCTGGGGTGTATAGCTGAGACTGCAATGCCAGTCTTTGAAACTAGAGAAAGTGAAATTGAAAAGTTTATAACAGAGAAGATCCTAAAAAGCAATGATGTATGCCTTTCAAACTTACTGCGATGCGATTTATTTTTGGTTATGGCATCTGATAATTTGTGTTCTTATACTTGGCTGCTTAACTCTCAGAAACCAGGTGATAATAAGAAGGCATCTTGGGATGACAAAAGTGAGCTTTGTGCCTTAAAGGTTGGTCAATGTTGAGATGGTTTTAATCTTATGATAACTATAGAAATCTGAGCTTAGTTCTTATGTCTATTCATGTTCCTCAAGAAAATAAAAACAATATTTAATCATTGTTCAGGATTTTACTTAATAATATAATCTAGCTGTACCTATTGATGTAATGCTTTTCTGAAAATCCCCTTCACTTTTTATATTCTAGAATTATTATTGTTGTTGTTATTGTTATTTAGTTATTATTTATTTGAGCTGTAGATATACGGAATCAAGACATTAGTGAAGAGCTACTTGCCTGTAAAAGATGCTCAGGTTCGCCCCGGCATTGATGGTCTGTTGGAAATCTTAAGAAACACACTTTCTTGTGGAGAAATATCCAAAGACATAGAATCAAGGTAATAGAAATACATCTTCTAAGTTTGCCTGATCAATTTTGTTCATTGTAATATGAGGCTTAATTGATGTCAAGTCTTCTTGTTGTACAGTTCAATTGACAAGGCACATTTAAGGCTTGCTTCTGCAAAAGCCGTTCTCCGTCTTTCAAAGCACTGGAATCATAAGATACCCGTTGATGTCTTCCACTTAACCTTGAAGGTTTCAGAGGTGGAGCCCATGTATTCCAAAATTTTTGTATCATTATCTTCTTGTTTCCCTTTTTTTTTATGCTGTTTATTTTAATTTCTGTATATTTTTATTTATTTCTAGTTCTTTATTTTCATGTTCATGTAATAGCTACTTGTCTTTGTCTTAATGTATTTGTGTTTTTGGTTTTCCTAGATTAGCTTCCCTCAAGCAAGGAGACTATTCCTTAACAAAGTTCATCAATACATAAAGGACCGCCTTTTGGATGCAAAATACACTTGTGCTTTCTTTTTCAACATGTTTGGATTGAAGTCAGCCGAATTTCAAGAGGTAGCCATACTCCTGTCTAATCTTCTTCAAAACAAAATAATAATTTATTGAGGGCAATTATCTATTTACTGTGTTTATTGGCTGAGTTTTGGATTTGTTTCCAATGGCAGGAGAAACAGAATTTAGCTGACATTATTCAAATGTATCACCAAACGAAGGCTCGACATCTCTCAATTCAATCTGATGCTAATTCCTTGACTGCTTATCCGGAGTACATCCTCCCATACTTGGTTCATGTGCTTGCTCATCATTGTTGTCCTAATATTGATGACTCCAAGGATGATGTCAAAGCTTTTGAGCCAATATACAGGTATTATATTTTATCTCAATTATATCAAAAATACTAATCCCTTTTCTTTTAGCTATGCAACAACTGAGAATACACAACAATTACTTGTCTGTGAGTTGGACTCCCACTTACATAGGGAAAACTTATGGCACTAGACTAAATGGTATTGAGCCAATACCATTATATTTGAAGTAGCTTTCTTTGAATCTCTAGAGGCTAAACTTGAATTACTGGCCTAGCACATGCATGTAGGTTAAGATAATTTATCATACAGAAAAGCTGGCAAAGATCTTTGAGCGTGACTGATTGAGATCAGAATGAATAATTTGGATCCACATGCTATTAATAATTAATGATATAGTGGATTTGCAATGCTCAGTTTTACTGAACTTTCTATCGTCTGTATTTCTCAGGCAATTGCACTTATTTCTATCTATGCTGCTACATAAAGATGAAGATGTCAAGTCGGAATCAACTAGCAACATTGAGAAGGAGGACCTTTCTGCTATAGTTTCTATCTTTCAAAGTATAAAGTCCTCAGAAGATATATATGATGCAGTCAAGTCAAAGGTTGAGTACAGATTATCTCTTGTTCATATTGTTTGCTTTTATAGTTACATGAGCATATTCAGGCATCCACTCCTCCCAGTTTCAAGCTTACACGTGTAATTATTTGAACTTGCAGAATTCACATGCTATTTGTGACCTTGGGCTGTCAATTACCAAACGCTTAGCCCCAAAGGAAATTGATTTACAGGTGTTGACTACATCAGTTCCCTTGCCTTCTATGCTGTATAAACCGTATCAGAAGAAGGAAGGAGATGACTCTGTGGTATGGCATATTATCTCTTTACTCTTTCTGGAGACACGTAATGATCAGTACTCAGTTTCTTCTATATGTAATTATATACTCCATGTGTTTGGTAGGCTAGTGAAGCACAAACGTGGCTGGCTGATGATAGTGTGCTGGCTCACTTTGAATCTCTTAAGTTAGACACTACTGAAACGGTATGTTATCCTGTGGAATGAGTGACGATCTCTTATAATTTGCTATAATATTTGGTTCCCCATTGATCTTTAGTACTTTGTTCTCTTCTAGATGCTATAATATTTGGTTACCCGTTGATCTTTACTTCTTTAGTAACTTATGCACTGCTTTCTTCGTAATTACAGGATATTTCCGTAATTGCTGAGGATGAAGTGCTGATTGATGGCGAAAAAGATGGAAAGGAAGTGCCTTTGGGAAAAATAATAAAGCACTTGAAGTCTCAGAAGAACAAGGCTAAAAAAGAGAACAAAAACAAGGTTTCATCTCCTAATCCAGAGAAGGCTGAGAATGATGTTGATATCTTAAATATGGTGCGGGAGATCAATTTGGATAACTTGGGAGAATCAAGTAAGTTTGAATCAAGTAATGGTCATGAAAATTTGCCAAGCAAGAAATCAAGAACAGATACAAAACACCAAAAGGGTAACATACGAAAAACTAGTGATGGAGTATCTGTTCCAGTACCTAAACGGAGGAGGTCATCCACCACTCATGGTGCTTTCAAATCACCCAGAAGTACTTCGAAGTCTCCTTTAAGTGCCTCACTGGATGATTCACTCAATGTAAGAATTTTATCATCTCAATAAATTGTCATAACTTCTGAGACCTATCCCAAACTGTAAAGATAAATGTCTATGCAGAGAAAATTGGGTGAAAGCACTGAGTCAGCTTTATTGGTATCATGCATCCGGAAGAATGCTACCTCCTCATCAAAACGTAAAAGCAGAGGTTCTGATCCTGTTCTTCATGATGAGGAAAATGAAGTTGGAGCAGACAGTGACCATGATGTGAGTTCTCCTTATTTTTAATCACATTTGTCTTTTCAAAAGTCACATGCCCTCAATGTTCTGCTAGCTATGTGCATGATAATATACTTCCCCCCCCCTGTATTCCAGGAGCCTGATGTGCTTGAGGCTGGCAAAAATGACCCGAATAGCGGGTACCAGTCTCCCACAGGGCCCATCAAGAAGCGGAAAAAAAAGAGCATGTCAGGATCCACAAAGGTGACTTGATTCAACCCGTAATGGTTCCTTGTATTATGAAAAAGAAAATAATTAAATTTGATAAAGAAATGAATTAGTGGTGATTTGAGCAACTAGATGAGCCTCTTTATATTATGTCATTTTTGACCTGATGCAATTTTCATTCTTTCCGTAGTCCAAATTCAAGGAAGGTGGAAAAGATATCGAAGATTTGATCGGTTGCAGAATAAAAGTTTGGTGGCCTATGGATAAAACGTGAGTGATTATATAGTGACAAAAAAAAAAACAGAAGGAGGCTTGCCTCCTGTTTTTTATTTGCAAAAATTTAATTCTCATCAGTTTTACTTGATTTTTTTATTGTACTAGTAACTGCAAAAATTTGATTGTCAACTATGGTGCAAGTAAGCACAACAGTACTAGACTTATTTTACTGGAAACTCTGCAGATTTTATGAAGGGACGGTGAAGTCTTATGATACTCTAAAGAGAAAGCATGTGGTAGGTTACAACTTCTTACTCTTGTGCTCTCTTATAATGTTAGAATACACAATGTAAAGTGCATTCTGATCAACTTTCATCATTGATGGAAGGTACTTTATGCGGATGGTGATGTAGAAGTGCTTCGGCTAGAAAATGAACGGTGGGAGCTCGTTGACAATGGCCGCAAGCCCACAAAGGTGTAAAAAGTTTTTTTTTATCATAAATCTGTTCATTAACTGATAGTGCTCCCAGTTTTTCCCTTTCCAGTAAAGCAATTAGTGCTGACATATTTCTGACACATAATACTTGTCTTGTTATTTACAGAAGTCAAATTCTTCAAAGAAATCCCCTTCAAAAGAAGTGTAAGTATGGTCCTTCTGGTACCAACTTTTTAGAAGATTTTTCAGAAAAATTGAAAATGGGAGAATCTTTGCTGTGCTTTTGTGGAATGTTAGTGGGTTCATGAACATTATATCTTCATTTTCTTACCTTCCCTCTATCTTTTACAGGTCGCCTGGTCAAAAAATTAAAAGTGCGGGCAGTTCTTGTAAGAGCAAGAAATCGATTAAAACGTGAGTGAAGCACTTGTTGTTTG
The DNA here is from genome assembly GCA_034370585.1 of Fragaria x ananassa. NCBI lineage: Eukaryota > Viridiplantae > Streptophyta > Magnoliopsida > Rosales > Rosaceae > Fragaria > Fragaria x ananassa. The sequence continues at coordinate 221,689 of CP139765.1, read as the reverse complement.
TGCTTGTCTGGGAATTTTATTTTACTTACAAATAGAAGTTCTGAATGGGTTGGTTTCAATTTTCCAGAGTCAAGGGGAAAAGAACACCGAGTAAAATATTGGATGGGAAAAAGGGCAGAACAAAGAGAAAACAGTGGGGAAGTAGGGAAAGAGAGAGTTCTGATGTGTCGAATATCGAGCCTAATTTGGTCTCTAAAGTGGATGAAATGAACTCAGGTAAGGTTTCTTGCACAGCTGATGCATGTCAGTTCCTCAGCTAAGCAGCAAACACTTGCATGTATTTAAACTTGGCTGCTATAAAACCAGCATCTTCGTTTGCAGGTAGTTCAGGTGGTGCTGAAAGAAAGGATGCGAATGTGTCAGATGAGGTGGACTCTGATAAGGAAGTGAAGTCGGTTTCCAAAGGAAATCTGCTGGAAGAGGCAGATTGTCCAAATCCAAATATTGCGGACTCTGATGAAGAGATGCCTGGTTCTGAAGGGAGGCCTGCTGAAGATATGGACAGCATCGGACAAGATGCTCAAAATAATGGTGATGAGAAGCTTCCTTCAGAAGAGACTGAAACGGAGGAAGTAAATCGAGCCTCCTCAAGAGAGGGTAATGAGGAAGAGTCGTCAGATTCTGAAGGGAATCAAGAAAAAGATGATGTCCGTGGTGGCCGTACAAAACAGAAGAAACCCCATCTACCTGTAGAGCCCTCAAGTCCTTCTGTAGCTGGGGATCTTGAACTTTCTGACGATGAGCCTCTTGTACTCATTCCAGCCTTGCTAGATCAGCGCTTACAAAATTTGAAGGTTTATTTGTGGTATTTTAGTTTAACTTTTTTCTTTTTCCTGGATGTAGGGCAATTTCACACTCCGTGCAGGGAAAAGAGCTTCAAAGAGAGTACGGTAAGTGGTTCGGTCACTTTTACGAGCTAGCGTACGAGTATGAAGAGTATAGCGAGATCTGTGCAGTAGTCTTGCTTTGGCGTGCGCGGCACAGACAGCAATAGAAGATGAAAGACATTGAAGAATGGGAAGGAGGAGGTCTATGTAGAATGTAAAAATAGCATTAGGCATATCCCACTCTAGGTAGAAGATGTTAGAGCGCGTGTAACAAGGTTGGGGCGTCCATTTTGCAAGTGATAATGTGTACCACTGTACCAGTAGTGATAGGAGATGATAGTTTTTGACGTATGATTGATGGGCCGTAGTGAAGGGATCATATAATGTAGCTTGAGTGGCTCACATGTACAGTTATACGTGGGGACTGATGATATGCTCTCTCAGTTTGAATTCTAATGTGCATGACTGTTGTTTAGGTTTGAGTTTGGTTTACTATTCTTTTGCTTCTTGAGTAACATTTGAGTTGGTTTTCGGAACTCTGGATATTTGTACTGTCAAACAGGGTGTTATCAGTCAAAGTATTGTATGTTAGATTTGGGTGGGGTTGAGGATGCGGAACCGTGTTGTTTGGCACCAAAGAATATGTTGAAGTTGAACCTTGACCTGATAGAACCAATGGAACATGTTTCGGCTGAAGGTCGCATTATTATACGTGACAAGTAGTGACCTTAATGAAGAAGTTTGGTTCAACTGCATAAAATGGTAGGGTTGATCCGGATGCGTTCAAGATGCGGTCGTCCTGATAAGAATAAAGAAAAAATTTAGGTAAAAGAGAGAATCAAAATAATTCCTCTCCTCTATCCTGACTGACCCTGTTTTGGTCAAATCAGCTGACCGACACGCGGGTGTTGAATGGAGTATTAGCCGGTGACTCCTGCTGCTACCTAATTTGACGGTGAAACAAGGAAGGAAGCATAACCTACAACAAGCAAGCGAGAGAGAGCAGAGAAGCAAATCAAGGTGACTTGCTCTCTCGCTCTCTCTAGTCTCTATCAAGTTTGGTTCGTTCCAGTTTGTGGATGATGAGAAAGTGAATGTTGTTTCGTTTCTCTACTTCCTTGTTGGCAATTCCAGTTTCTCAGAAGAATACCTTTGTTGTTGTTGTTGTTGTTGTTGTTTTCTTCAAACACCGCAAACCTTACGTTTTCTCTTCCTTGAATCTTAAGCTCCGCAAGGTTCTGTCTTTATTCTCTCTACATGCCGGGATTCGGGTTTTGTTTCGGTTGCGTTGCATTAACATGTTGTGCAATTATTCTTGATTTGATATTTTCAGCTACCCACCTTGCAGCTATGTTGTAGTTTATTACTAGGCATTTCACTTCTAGATCTTTCTTCTTCTTACTCAGACTTGCCATTATGTTTTAGGCTTTTGTAATTATATGGTTCAGTGTTCTCATACGGCTTTTTCTTTCTCTCCCTGCTGCTGCTGTTCCTTAAATAACTGTCTCATGTGCAGTGGAGGTTGTTTTCATATGCAAGTATGGGAGATCCATTGGGTTTGCTTAAAGTAACAGTTGTGCAAGGAAAAAGACTGGTAATTCGGGACTTCAAGAGTAGCGATCCTTATGTTGTTGTCAAGTTGGGCAATCAGGTGAGTGTCTCATCCCCTGATTTCTCAAGTTTATGAATAAGCCTTTTACACCAAACAACACATTCTTGTTAATTACATGCATCTAATCATCAGGACTGTCTCTCCTTTTGCATTTCACTCATCTGGAGTGAAAATTGTTTTACCTTCATTAACAAAAACAGCTCTTTGTGATATACCCTTACTTTAGGGGCATCTGTGTAGCTTCCTAACTCTTAGATGTTTCCTTCCTTTATACCATCTTCATGTTTATGTAATTGGAAAGAAAACGGATGCCTCACTTCTAAAATCTTCTTGCAAAAGAAATGAATGGAATGAATGCTTTGGAATCTCTCTCAACTGCTTAGTGAGGCTGGATAACAGACTACTGAAGTTATTAGCAAAGGTGTTGTAACGAATGTAAGAAAGAACACAGATTTACGTGGTTCACTAACGATGTGTTAGCTACGTCCACGGGCAGAAGGAGAACAGTTTTATTATCTTGAGGAAAACACTGAACACCCGAATACAATTAGGTTTTGGTCGTTTATATACTAAACCCTAAACCCCGAATAGCTGGTACCCCCGGATGGCTGGTTCAAGGCATATATTAACAAAAGGGGACTATCTATCTTTCAATAACTTATCTCTTCTGATTGGAAAAAGTTTGTACTTAGCTGAACTATATGCTCTGACCCTCTCATTTTCTTTTGGATCATTTCATGTATCACTTGTGTGATTTCTTTTATAGTTAGTTCATAAAGAGGCCAAATTACTGAAATAAAATTGTTAAGGAATTCTGTTAGGGGATAAGCACATTCTTATCTACATACTTGCAGTTTGGACATTAGTCCAACTGTCAAGAACTATGGTTGTTCACAAATTGCAACTGTGCATACTTCGGAGGTATTCGCAATTACAGTGTGGTCTTGTGTGTTATTCAAACATCATTAGATGTACACAGTTTTTGCATATTTTATCTAATTTTAGTTTATTCTATAGTTTATGTTTCTTGTAAGCGCCTGCAGAATATAATGACTATTGCAATGAAGTTGTTTTGATCTTTCCTAAATTATATTTTAAACTGATTAGTGAATTATGTGTACCAGATGGCAAAAACCAAGGTTATCAACAGCTGCCTTAATCCTGTTTGGAATGAAGAGTTAACCTTCAATCCAACAGTGCCCATCGGAGTTCTAAATCTGGTAAGCTAAGCATTCGATTTTAAAAGTAGCCAATCTGGTTTGAGCTAGATATATATTCTGTATGAGCCCAGTTTGAATTCTTGTTAACATGAAGTAAAGGGAAATTTAGTACAAGTGTACAACTTTAGTTCACTAAGAAGTTAATTTGAACTTGATGTCTGCACCTAGCCTGCTGGAATAGATTATAGATGAAGGCTCATAGACGGTTAGTAATTTTTCTTTCATTCTGAAACTTATTCCAAGATCTGTAGGTTAAGCATGTGTGTGATTCTGCTAATCATCTGCGAGATATTTTGGATAGCTTCACAGATTAATTATAAAGTTGGTGGAAATAACTTTGGAACTAGTATAGATTATACTACTCACTATAAGGTTTACATGGATTATGACGGAAATGTTTTATTTTCCACAGGAAGTGTTTGATAAATATTTTCTCAAGACAGATGATAAGATGGGACATGCTCACCTGAGCCTTCAGCCAATAGTCTCAGCTGCTAGATTGGGGCAGATCTTGCGAGTTTCTTCTTCTGGCGAGACAACATTAAGGAAGGTTGTCCCAGATAGTGACAACTGCCTAGTAAGAGAAAGCACCATAACTGGTGTAGATGGGGAGGTGGTGCAGAGTGTTTGGCTGAGGCTTTGTGATGTCGAGTCTGGGGAGTTGGAATTGAAAATCAAGTTATCTGGTGCGCCGGTTGCTCCCTCACGGTAGTGTTGAATTTACAGTTGGCTTAGGTGTAGACCTCTGTAGTTTGGTGATTGTGCAATGTAACTCCTCTAGGATTACCAAGGAGATTGTGAAAGTAGCTTACCATAGATTTAGTTTGGGAAGTAGATTGTTTTGAGTGTTTGAAGTCTGTCTGAATGAATGGAAATTCGTGTGCACGTTGAACTGCAATATCAAATATTATGTTCTGTTGGGTTTGCATTCACCATTTCTGCCTCCAGTTCCGGTTTCTTTTGTGTCTACAAACATCATGATCATTGTTTCGGTACGCAGATATGCATTGGTGTAATATTGCAATATATAGCAGCTAAAAAGGCCGTTTATTACATTGGCCCAATAGGTTTAGGCACGGCCCAATATTGCAGGAGTGTCTTAGCTAGCTACTTTTTTTAATGGATAGGTGGCTTGGCGCGCAACTCGAGCTTTTGTTTCAACCATGAGTTTGAGGAAGTTGGCGACCAAAGCAAACCCTAATTGCGACCAAAGTGAGAATGATGATGAGAAGGCGAAGAAACAGACGACGGTGGCTCTGGGCAAGGTTAGTGAGGTGGTGCTGATACCGAGGTTCATAAGCTTTGATCGGGCTTGGAGTTGGTTCGATTACCTCAACACAAAAGTTCCTTGGACCAGACCAACTATTCGTGTCTTCGGCCGATCCTGCCTCCGGGTCTGTCTGTCTCTCTGTCTTCGATTATTAGTTGTTGGGTTTTGGGCTAATTCTGATACACATGATGATACATTGGTCTCTGCATATAATTGGGAGAAAATGATCGATGTGAACTTGAAAGTTTACAATTTAGGATTGATTGAACTGTGAACTCAGCCAGTTTGTTTTGTTTGTGTATGTTTTCAGCCTAGAGATACATGTTATGTTGCAAGTCCGGGACTACCACATTTGGTTTACAGTGGGTACCAACCTCATGCTTATTCATGGGATGATCTCCCTCCCCTTAAGGAACTCTTGGAAGCGGTACCAAACAATGCTTACTTCAGTCGCATGCGTGTTGTTTATAATCCTTCATCCTTTCCCTTATTATTCATTCCCTCATTTGTCTTGTTAGGTCCACAAAGCTCTTCCTGGCAGCAGTTTCAATAGCTTGCTCTTAAATAGGTATAAAGGTGGTAATGACTATGTTGCTTGGCATTCTGATGATGAAAAGGTTTACGGTTCAACTCCCGAAATTGCATCCCTTTCCTTTGGATGCAAAAGGGAATTCTTCTTGAAGAAGAAACCCAGTAGAACATCTCAAGGTATAATCCATCCGTCTCAACCATTCTTCCATTTATGTCTTACCTCCTGGAACAGCTAGTTTCTTATTCTGTCTTTGTTATGTTTTTTGCGGTGTGTATGTACATGACTACATGTTTAGCCGCATTACAATATTTACATCTTCCACCACAATCTTACCATAAAAAATGATTGGACTTTGATTGATTATGTATTTATGTTGGATCCTTGAATTTTTTTCTTTTCTTGTGGATGCATGCCAGAAAGAAAAAGCGATCAAGAATCTTCAAGTAAGCGATTAAAGAGGAATCATGATGATCAGCACTCCTTCATGCTTAAGCATGGATCACTCTTGGTGATGAGAGGTTATACTCAAAGGGATAGGATGCACTCTGTGCCTAAGCGGACGAAATTGGAGGCCACCCGTATCAACCTTACCTTCAGGCTTGTGCTCTGATATAAGGGTTCTAGGTAGGATCTGAAGAGAATGGTTGTTCATTTTATCTTTATATTCATAAAAGATAACGTGAGATGGTAGCTCGGTCTGAAGAGAATGGTTGTTCATTTTATCTTTATATTCATAAAATATAACGTGAGATGGTAGCTCGGTATAAGGAGACAACATGATAAACCACTTTGATGCTAAAACATAGGTATATTTCATTCCTCATTAGAGACGCAAGTATTATTTTAGCTTTTGTGGTGGAGCACTATGCTATTCGCTAGTTGTTATCTAACATTAGTATATCAGAACCACATAGGAAGATCTCACTGTCAGGGAGCCTAACAGTTCCATGTGGGCATCTCGCGCACACGGCACACGTTTAACTCGATTATGAGGAAGTTTCTCTTCTGCTAACAGTAGACTTTCATTCTGCTGAAAGATCTAACCTGAGTAGACAGTCTAATGTAAAACTATTTATCCAAAGTTCTGTAATTTAGTTCTTGTCTTATGATGACAGGTATGTTGCAGTTGGGAATCATCCGTTCTTTACAATGGAAATATCTCATATGCCTTCAACAGTTACTATCAGGTCCAAATGCAGATAGAACAGAGCTGTGATTTCGATGGGCTTGGTATGGTAACTTTTCTAGACCCTTCAATGGGTGAGTGCAGGTTTCTTGTGGGCGTTACTACATCTAGTGCTACTTCCATTTCAGCTACAACACATTTCGGCCATTGTTTGGATTTGGATTCTTATTTCTTGGGAGGGTTTGAATTTTTGTGACATAAGGTTGCTCAAGCGGGTTTTTCAAAGTCCCTGTCTTCTGGAACTACTTCTCTTTGTGATAAGCATCATAGGACATGGATACTAGTGATCAGATAAATTATTCCAAGATTTGGTGTAGGTGGTGTGTACTAAACACCAACAATAATATCATCACTCTTCTTCAAATTCAGGAACTCCTCCCTCATCGGTTGACATGAGCATGACTAATATAACGCTCTCTAAAAAGAGCTGTAAACTGATCCCAGGACATATGATTAGCAACATCACCCATACCTCTACTCATATCAAGCCATCAATGCCATGCTTCCTTCTCTAAAAACCGTGTAGCCAAGCCCACCTTTCTATCCTCTGGGCATCTCACCTGTATAAACATTTTCTCGATGGTCTCTACCCAATTCTGAGCATCCAATGACTCAACAACATGACTAAACGCTCTAACACCATTCTTGTAGGCTCTATCATAATTTATCTCGGGAACCATGCTAGTGCTAAAACGCTGAAAGAACTGCTCCATGGCATTAGTCAAATCACCCTGTACGTCCTCATCTTCCCTTCTTGGAGGATTCTGCCTAGGTGTTCATCGATGAGGCATACTACTTGAGAATAAAGTATTTAATACCATAAGCCAAGAAAGGACAATTACCAAAATACTTAATAAACACTCAGCATCCAAGTATAAAATGCTAATAGATCCGCCGCGGTCGGACCATCACTCTAATGAAGTTAAGTGTTACTAAGCATATATGACAGTAATATAGAAAGACATGAATCAGAGAACCTAATGCTCTGATACCAATTGTAAGGACCTACACCTGATTTCTCTCATGAAATTCAGAATAAACCCTGTAGGACCCACCTCAAGAGAAATTATACCAAAACAATGAATCAATCCTATTGGTTCTAAATAAAACAAAACAAATAGGGAAAAATATTTCACCATAACGATGAGCCTCCCAGGCTATAATAGCGTCCCACGCTAAGCGCTCTACTCACATATGATGAGGACCGCTTAATAGATTATAATAGCGTCCCACGCTAAACACTCTACTCACATATGATGAGAACCGCTAAATAATGGCTAGCTAACAATAATATATATTTATATATACCGATCGGTTGCCTCACAGGCTATAGTAGCGTTCCATGCTAAGTGCTCAACTCTCATAAGATAAGGACCGCCGATAGGACTATAATAACGTCCCACACTAAGCGCTCTACTCACATATAACGACGACCGCTAAATAATGTTAGCTAGCGATAAATAATATCAGTCAACCCTTTTAGGGTGTAATAGATTACCAAATATAAAAGATTAATTGACATGTCCCACATGCCAAATGAAATGAGTAAGAGAGTTCCGAAATAACAAATGAAACTCATTAATCCCAAGAAAATACTAAATTTCAAATATGCCTTTGAAATTAAATAACTTTAGTGCATGCATTGCATTTAAATCAAAGGTCCACTCACTGTGCTCGGCTAGGCCTGCCGACGATCCGAGGCTTCCTCCAAATGTTCCTCCTCACGGCCTGAATAATAATAAGTATTAATTCACATATGACATTAAAACTTCAATAAGTAATTCCATAAAATTTAGGGTCTAAAATTTATCTTCTTTCCATGCCAAATTTCCATCTTTAAACCATTATAACTCAAAATTCACCACCATCACCGATAACCAAAAATCAACCTTATACGAAATTTAAAACCGGCTAACCAAACTACCCATAATCCATTCTAATTACCGCCAAAATCCTTAACCATGAAAAAATCCCCAACATTAAAAAAACTCCTCAAAAAATTTCAAACTATACTTCATTAAACTCCTTTCTTTAATACCATCTTAAAAACATGAAAAACAGCTCCTGAGGGGAAGCGCCGCCGCCTGTTCCACCGGCAGCCATTTTCCGGCGACCTCCAATGCTTCGGTTGGGTGGTTAAAGTCACTTGGGTTGTTATAAATAGTTAGTGTTAAAGTCACCTAAATGGTTATAAAGAGCTAATCATGTTGTTATAACCATCTAGGTGACTGACTTTAACCCCATGGACTGAACTGACTCATTATAACCTTGTAGGTGACTTTAACCTCAGTCACCCAGAAGGTTATAAAAAGTCAGTCAGGTTGTTAAAGCCATCTAGGAGGCTAAAAAGTGTCAATCAAATGTTTATAACCGTCAATGTGACTGACTTTAGCCACATAGACTACACTGTCTCATTATAACCATATAAGTGATTTTAAACACAGCCACCCAGATGGTTATAAAGAGTCAGTTAGGTGGTTAAAGTCACTTGGGTTGTTATAAATAGTCAGTCAGATGGTTAAAATCACCTAAATGGTTAGAAAGAGCCAATCAGGTTGTTATAACTATCTAGGTGACTGACTTTAACCACATAAACTGAACTGACTCATTATAACCATATATGTGACTTTAACCACTGTCACCCAGATGGTTATAAAAAGTCAGTCAGGGTGTTAAAGTCATCTAGGAGGTCAAAAAGTGCCAAACAAGTGTTTATAACCGTCAATGTGACTGACTTTAGCCACATAGACTACACTGTCTCATTATAACCATACATGTGACTTTAAACACAGCCACCCAAGTGGTTATAAAGAGAATGTTAGGTGGTTAAAGTCACATATGTTGTTATAAATAGTTAGTCATGTGGTTATAGTCACCTAAATGGTTATAAAGAGCCAGTCAAGTTGTTATAACCATCTAGGCTACTGACTTTAACCACATAAACTGAACTGACTCATTATAACTATATATGTGACTTTAACCACTGTCACCCAGATGGTTAGAAAAAGTCAGTCAGGGTGTTAAAGTCATCTAGGAGGTTAAAAAGTGCCAATCATCTGTTTATAACCGTCAAGATGATTGACTTTAGCCACATAGACTACACTGTCTCGTTATAACCATATATGTGACTTTAAATATAGCCACCCAGGTGGTTATAAAGAGTCAGTTAGGTGGGAAAGTCATATAGGTTGTTATAAATAGTCAGTCATGTGGTTAAAGTCACCTAAATGGTTATAAAGAACCAATTAGGTTGTTATAACCATCTAGGTGACTGACTTTAATGACATGGACTGAACTGACTCATTATAACCTTATAGGTGACTTTAACCACAGTCACCTATAAGGTTGTAAAAAGTCAGTCAGGTTGTTAAAGTCATCTAGGAGGCTAAAAAATGTCAATCAAGTGTTTATAACCGTCAAGGTGACTGACTTTAGCCACATTGACTACCCTGTCTCATTATAACCATATAATTGACTTTAAACACAGCCACCCAGATGGTTATAAAGAGTCAGTTAGGTGGTTAAAGTCACATATGTTGTTATAAATAGTCAGTCATGTAGTTAAAGTCACCTAAATGGTTATAAAAAGCCAATCAGGTTGTTATAACAATCTAGGTGACTGAATTTAACCACATGGACTGAATTGACACATTATAACCTTATAGGTGACTTTAACCACAATCACTCAGAAGGTTATAAAAAGTCATTCACGGTGTTAAAGTCATCTAGGAGGATAAAAAGTTTCAAACAAGTATTTATAACCGTCATGGTGACTGACTTTAGCCACATAGACTACACTGTCTCATTATAACCATATATGTAACTTTAAACACAGCCACCCAGGTGGTTATAAAGAGTCAGTTAGGTGGTTAAAGTCACATAGGTTGTTATAAATAGTCAGTCATGTGGTTAAAGTCACCTAAATGGTTATAAAGAACCACTCAGGTTGTTATAACCATCTAGGTGACGGACTTTAACCATATGGACTGAACTGACTCATTATAACCTTATAGGTGACTTTAAACACAGTCACCCAGAAGGTTATAAAAATCCAGTCACGTTGTTAAAGTCATCTAGGAGGCTAAAAAATGTAAATCAAATGTTTATAACCGTCAAAGTGACTGACTTTAGCCACATTGACTACCCTGTCTCATTATAACCATATAATTGACTTTAAACATAGTCACTCAGATGGTTATAAAGAGTCAGTTAGGTGGTTAAAGTCACATATGTTGTTATAAATAGTCAGTCATGTAGTTAAAGTCACCTAAATGGTTATAAAAAGCTAATCAGGTTGTTATAACCATCTAGGCGACTGACTTTAACCACATAAACTGAATTGACTCATTATAACAATATAAGTGACTTTAACCACTGTCACCCAAATGGTTAGAAAAAGTCAGTCAGGGTGTTAAAGTCATCTAGGAGGTTAAAAAGTGACAATCAAGTGTTTATAACTGTGTGCTATAGTAAGGGGTTTTGAACCAAAATCATTCGGAACTCGTTTACACTAATCCAATTGAGATTTTCGGGTTCGAGAAGTTGTCAGAGATGATGTTTTGATAATAAAAAAAATATGGTCAAAAAATAAGGACATTCAATTTTGACCAGAAAAACAGTGTGCTATAATGAGGAGTTTTAAGCCGAAATCATTCGGAAACTTGTTTGCATGTATCAAATTGAGATTTTCGGGTTCTGTCAGTTAGAGAAGTTCTCAATGATGATGTTTTGACAATAGAAAAAGTTTGGTCGAAAAATAAGGACATTCAATTTTGACCAGAAAAACTGTGTGTTATAGTAAAGAGATTTGAACCGAAATCATTCGGAACTCGTATACCCTAATACAGTTGAGATTTTCGAGTTCTTACAGTTCAAGAAGTTGTCAGAGATGATGATCTTTGATAATTAAAACCAGTTTGGTCCAAAAATAAGGACATTCAATTTTGACAAGAAATACTGTGTGCTATAGTAATGGGTTTTGAGCCGAAATCATTCGGAACTCGTATACACTAATCCAATTGAAATTTTTTGGTTCTATCAGTTCGAGAACTTCTCGGAGATTATGTTTTGATAATAGAAAAAGTACGGTCGAAAAATAAGGACATTCAATTTTGACCAGAAAAACTGTGTGCTGTAGTAAAGTGATTTGAACCGAAATCATTCGGAACACGTACACCCTAATACAGTTGAGATTTTCGAGTTCTGTCAGTTCGAGAAGTTGTCAGAGATGATGATTTGATAAGAGAAAAAGTTTGGTCCAAAAATAAGGACATTCGATTTTGACCAGAAAAACTGTGTGCTATAGTAAGGAGTTTTGAGCCGAAATCAATCGGAACCAGTATACTCTAATCCAAAAACAAGATAATTCAATTTTGACCAGAAAAACTGTGTGCTATAATGAAGGATTTTGAGCCGAAATCATTCGGAACTCGTTTACACTAATCTAATTGAGATTTTCAAGTTTTGTCAGTTCGAGGAGTTGTCAGAGATGATGGTTTGATAATAGAAAAAGTTTGGTCCAAAAATAAGGACATACAATTTTGACTAGAAGAACTGTGTGCTCTAGTAATGAGTTTTGAGCTGAAATCATTCGGAACCCGTATACCCTAATCCAATTGAAATTTTTGGTTCTGTCTGTTCGAGAAATTGTCAGAGATGATGTTTTGATAATAGAAAATGATTGGTACAAAAATAAGGACATTCAATTTTGACCAGAAAAACTTTGTGCTATAGTAAGGGGTTTTGAGCCGAAATCCTGCGAAACTTGTTTATATTAATCAAATTGAGATTTTCGGGTTCTGTCAGTTCGAGAAGTTGTCAAAGAGGATGATTTGATAATTGAAAAAGTTTGGTCAAAAAATAAGATAATTCAAATTTGTCAATAAAAACTGTGTGCTATAATAAGGAGTTTTGAGCCGAAATCATTCGGAACTTGTTTACATTAATCCAATTGAGATTTTTGGGTTCTGTCAGTTCGAGAAGTTGTTAGAGATGATGATTTGATAATAGAAAAATTTTGGTCAAAAAATAAGGACATTCGATTTTGACCAGAAAAACTGTGTGCTATAGTAAGGGGTTTTGAGCCGAAATCATTCAGAACTCATTTACACTAATCTAATTGAGATTTTCGGGTTGTGTCACTCCGAGAAGTTTCAGAGATGATGATTTGATAATAGAAAAAGTTTGGTCCAAAAATAAGGACATACAATTTTGACTAGAAAAACTGTGTGCTATAGTAATGAGTTTTGAGCCAAAATCATTCTGAACTCGTATACCCTAATCAAATTGAAATTATTGGTTCTGTCTGTTCGAGAAGTTGTCAGAGATGATGTTTTGATAATAGAAAACGTTTGGTACAAAAATAAGGACATTCGATTTTGACCAGAAAAATTTGTGCTATAGTATGGGGTTTTGAGTTGAAATCCTGCGAAACTTGTTTACATTAATTCAATTGAGATTTTCGGGTTCTGTCAGTTCGAGAAATTGTCAGAGAGGATGATTTGATAATAGATAAAGTTTGGTCAAAAAATAAGGTAATTCAAATTTGACCAGAAAAACTATGTGCTATAGTAAGGGGTTTTGAGCCGAAATCATTCGGAAATAGTATACCCTAATCCAATTGAGTTTTTCAGGTTCTGTCAGTTCGAGAAGTTGTCAGATAGGATGTTTTGATAGTCGAAAAAGCTTGGTCCAAAAATAAGGACATTCAATTTTGACCAGAAAAATTGTGAGCTATAGTAAAGGGATTTGAGCCGAAATCATTCGGAACTCGTATACCCTAATCCAATTGAGATTTTCGAGTTCTGTCAGTTCAAGAAAGAACTTCTCGGAGATTATGTTTTGATAATAGAAAAAGTTTGGTCGAAAAATAAGTACATTCAATTTTGACCAGAAAAAGTGTGTGCTATAGTAAAGGGATTTGAACCGAAATCATTCGGAAATCGTACACCCTAATACAATTGAGATTTTCGAGTTCTGTCAGTTCGAGAAGTTGTCAGAGATGATGATTTGATAAGAGAAAAAGTTTGGTCCAAAAATATGGACATTCGATTTTGACAAGAAAAACTGTTTGCTATAGTAAGAGGTTTTGAGCCGAAATCAATCGGAACCAGTATACCCTAATTCAATTGAGCTATTAGGGTTCTGTCTGTTTGAGAAGTTGTCAGAGGGGATGTATTGATAATAAAAAAAGCTTGGTCTAAAAATAAGGACATTCAATTTTGACCAGAAAAAATGTGTACTATAGTAAAGGGTTTTAAGCCGAAATCATTCGAAACTTGTTTACAATAATCCAATTGAGATTTTCGGGTTGTGTTAGTTCGAGAAGTTGTCAGAGATGATGATTTGATAATAGAAAAGGTTTGGTCCTAAAATAAGGACTTTCGATTTTGACGAGAAAAACTGTGTGCGGTTTCGAGCCGAAATCATTCGGAACTCGTATACACTAATCCAATTGAAATTTTCTGATTCTGTTAGTTCGAGAACTTCTCGGAGATAATGTTTTGATAATAGAAAATGTCTGGTCGAAAAATAAGGATATTCAATTTTGACCAGAAAAACTGTGTGCTATAGTAAAGGGATTTGAGCCGAAATCATTCGGAACTCTTATACCCTAATCTAATTGAGATTTTTCAAGTTCTGTCAGTTTGAGAAGTTGTCAGAGAGAATGTTTTGATAATAGAAAAAGTTTGATAAAATAATAAGGGCATTCGATTTTGACTTGAAAAATTGTGTGCTATAGAAAGTGGTTTTGAGCCGAAATCATTCGGAACTCGTATTCCCTAATCCAATAGTGATTTTTGGGTTCTGTCAGTTCTAGAAGTTGTCAGAGATGATGCTTAGAGAGTATAAAAATTTTGGTCCAAAAATAAGGACATTAAATTTTGACCAGAAAAATTGTGAGTTATAGTAAAGGGATTTGAGCCGAAATCATACGGAAGTCGTTTACACTAATCTAATTGAGATTTTCGGATTGTTTCAGTTCAAGAAGTTGTCAGAGAGGATGATTTGATAATAGAAAAAATTTTGGTCCTGACGGAATTGTTATTAACCAAGTTATTGTACCTGCAATAAAACTCCAATCACATTAAAACCCTTTTGTATCGCATGTAGTATTAGACAAATAGGGATCGTTCTATCTGGGGAATTCTAGGGTATTCAATTACACAAAGTGTCACATAACAACTTGGGGGTTGAAAAATATATTAAATCCTACTGAAAATTTCTAAAATAAAATAAAATAAAACCTAATTTTATTATTTACATGATCTTCATCTTTCACACAACACGTCACCAAAAACTCATTTAACAAAACCAAAAAAGAAACAAGGTAACACTTTTCGACAATTATTCCAATTTCATCCTAATTCCAATTTAATTAGAGTCTTCGTGGTTATTCTAATCATGCAAAACTCCTTAATTATCTAGAACTAGCTTCGTGCGTAATTCTAGACATAGTGCTAAATTTTTCAGAAACACTTCGTGTAGAATCTGAAACAAGAAACACATACGCACAATGAGTTAAATCGGAAACATATTAGGGAGTATGGCGTCACCTCATCTCCTTTCTCTATGTAAATTTTCTGTATTACTCTAGCCCTTTGAATAAACATAAGGAAAAACAACTTCGTGTATGTTTCCCCTTATATTAAATTCGGCAATTGAAACCAATACACAAGGGACAGCCATGATCAAGGCTGCCCTCATGCATCGATTTTTATGCATATGAATGCAGAAAATTAATCAAGATAAAACAAGAACTCATGTATTTTTACTGCCCTATTCCTTTACTAATTTTGTTTCATGCTATGAATAAATAAGATATCAAATAACCAATTAGCAAATTCGGAAATCCAATATCAAATTATTACACAAAATTCCAACAACAAAAATCTGTTTACACTCCATAGACAAAGTAAAACAAATCAATAAATACATAGCCATGAGAAAGGATGAATCACACTTTGTTGAACCTTGAAGAGGGCTTGACAAAGTGACGTCTTGGTGGTGATGGAGGATGGTTGTGGCTTGTGAATTTACTGAATATTTTTGGTAGGGAATTTTGACAGAGTTTTGGCTAATGAAATATGAGAGACCAAAGATTATCGATTACAAAGTTGTCGAGCTATATATAGGGAGCAAGGGAGAGGGAGGTCGGCAGCCCTAACTTCTCCTTGAAATCCTCTAAAATTTGTTCTCAATTATCTTGGAATAATCTTGCATTTATCTCCTCCTTTCTTCCTTCAATAATTTCGGCAATATTGGTCCTTGATTCCGTGCAAATCTCCCATGAATTTCTCTAATTAATTCGGCTGAATTATCACTTCAACATCCCTTAAATAGATAGACATGCACCTGCCCTTGATTCCGTCCTTGCTTCCCCTTGAAATCCTCTTGATATTTTCGGCAATTTAATCCCTTAAAGCTTGAATTTAATCTTCCTTCTTTTCCTCCTATCTTTGCCGAATTCCACAATATTTTCTCCCTTGATTTTGGCTGATCTCCTTCCTCCATAAATCTCTCCTTATCTTCAACCAAAATCTTCTTCTCTCCAAGGTAATTCGGCAATTACTCCCCATGGTAATTCCTTTGATTTATCTCCACCTAAAATCAAAAAGAAATAATTAGGATAATGGAGAAATACATCATTTAATAAACTTGTCCTAATCTAGATAAAAGTTGTCATAAAAAGACATAGATGTAATAGATAAGATCACTAGATTAGGAAAGTTTCCAATTCAAAATAGGGAAGTTACCAGAATAAGAAAGTTAATAGAATAGGAAACTTTGAAATAGGAAAATCATGGAATAAGAGTCATAGTTCAAGTAGGACTTTCCTAAACAAAACATTTCCTAGTCCAACCAGGACTCCTAACACAACAGGATTCTAAACTTTCCTCAAATGTTATAGAAACGACGAACAATAAAGATTCCTAATCCAAACAGGTTTCCTAGTCAAACTAGGACTCTTCACATTTTCAGACAATTTCTGAGTTTTATGCTCATTTCACAACCAACTCTGCCAAAGACTCCTAACATGACTCAATGACTCTATATTACAATACTAAGGGCTAAACATTGCATAAATGGGGGTAAAAACATATTAAGAACATCGCACAATGTGCTCCTATCAGGTCCAAAAATAAGGAAATTCGATTTTGACCAGAAAAACTGTGTGCTATAGTAAGGGGTTTTGAGCCGAAATCATTCGGAACTCGTATTCACTAATCCAATTCAAATTTTCTGGTTCTGTCATTTCGAGAACTTCTCGGAGATGATGTTTTCATAACAGAAAAAGTTTGGTTGAAAAATAAGGACATTCAATTTTGACCAGAAAAACTGTGTGCTATAGTAAAGGGATTTGAGCCGAAATCATTCGAAACTCGTATACCCTAATACAATTTAGTTTTTCGAGTTCTGTCAGTTTGAGAAGTTTTCAGAGATGATTATTTGATAATAGAAAAAGTTTGGTCAAAAAATTAGGACATTCGATTTTGACCAGAAAAACTGTGTGCTATAATAAGGGGTTTTGAGCTGAAATCATTCGGAATTCGTATACACTAATCCAATTGAAATTTTTTGGTTCTATCAGTTCGAGAACTTCTCGAAGATGATGTTTTGATAATAGAAAAAGTTTGGTCGAAAAATAAGGACATTCAATTTTGACCAGAAAAACTGTGTGCTATGTAAAGGGATTTGAGCCGAAATCATTAGGAACTCGTATACCCTAATCCAATTGAGATTTTCGAGTTTTGTCAATTCGAGAAGTTGTCAGAGATGATGTTTTGGTAATAGAAAAAGTTTGATAAAATAATAAGGGCATTCGATTTTGACCAGAAAAACTGTTTGCTATAGAAAGTGGTTTTGTGCCGAAATCATTCGGAACTCGTATTCCCTAATCCAATAGTGATTTTCGGGTTCTGTCAGTTCTAGAAGTTGTCAGAGATGATTTTTTTAGAATATAAAAAGTTTGGTAAAAAAATAAGGACATTAAATTTTGACCATAAAAATTGTGAGCTATAGTAAAGGGATTTGAGCCGAAATCATACGGAACTCGTTTACTCTAATCTAATTGAGATTTTCGGGTTGTGTTAGTTCGAGAAGTTGTCAGAGAGGATGATTTGATAATAGAAAAATTTTGGTCCAAAAATAAGGACATTCGATTTTGACCAGAAAAACTGTGTGCTATAGTAAAGGGTTTTGAGCCGAAATCATTCGGAACTCGTATTCACTAATCCAATTCAAATTTTTTGGTTCTGTCAGTTCGAGAACTTCTCAGAGATGATGTTTTCATAACAGAAAAAGTTTTGTTGAAAAATAAGGACATTCAATTTTGACCAGAAAAACTGTGTGCTATAGTAAAGGGATTTGAGCCGAAATCATTCGGAACTTGTATACCCTAATACAATTGAGTTTTTCGAGTTCTATCAGTTTGAGAAATTTTCAGAGATGATTATTTGAAAATAGAAAAAGTTTGGTCAAAAAAATTAGGACATTCGATTTTGACAAGAAAAAGTTTGTGCTATAGTAAAGGGGGTTGAGCCGAAATCAATCGGAACCAGTATACCCTATTCCAATAGAGCATTTCGGGTTCTGTTAGTAGGAGAAGTTGTCTGAAATGATGTTTTGATAATCGAAAAAGCTTGGTAAAAAAAAAAGGACATTCAATTTTGACTAGAAAAACTGTGTGCTATAGTAAGGGGTTTTGAGCCGAAATCAATCGGAACCAGTAAACCCTAATCCAATTGAGCTTTTCGGGTTCTGTCAGTTTGAAAAGTTGTCAGAGATGTTGTTTTGAGAATATAAAAAGTTTTGTCCAAAAACAAGGACATTCAATATTTACCTGAAAAACAGTGTGCTATAGTATAGGGTTTTGAGCCGAAATCAATCGGAACTAGTAAACCCTAATCCAATTGAGCTTTTCGGGTTCTGTCAGTTAGAGAAGTTGTCAGAGATGATGTTTTAAGAATATAAAAATTTTGGTCTAAAAAAAGGACATTCAATTTTGACCTGAAAAACTGTGTGCCATATGAGGTTTTGAGCCGAAATCAATCGGAACCAGTATATCCTATTCCAATTGAGCATTTTGGGTTCTGTCAGTTCGAGAAGTTGTCTAAGATGATGTTTTGAAAATCGAAAAATATTGGTCCAAAAAAGGACATTCAATTTTGATTAGAAAAACGGTGTGTTATAGTAAAGGGATTTGAGCCGAAATCATTCGGAACTCGTATACCCTAATACAATTGAGTTTTTCGAGTTCTGTCAGTTTGAGAAGTTGTCAGAGATGATTATTTGAGAATAGAAAGAGTTTGGTCAAAAAAATTAGGACATTCGATTTTGACAAGAAAAAGTTTGTGCTATAGTAAAGGGGTTTGAGCCGAAATCATTCGGAACTCGTATACCCAAATACAATTGAGTTTTTCGAGTTCTTTTAGTTTGATAAGTTGCCAGAGATGATGATTTGATAAGAGAAAAAGTTTGGTCCAAAAATAAGGACATTCGATTTTGACCAGAAAAACTATGTGATAACAAGGGGTTTTGAGCCGAAATCATTCGGAACCAGTATACTCTAATCCAATTGAAATTTTCGGGTTCTATTAGTTCGAGAAGTTGTCAGATATGATGTTTTGAGAATATAAAAAGTTTTGCCCTAAAATAAGAACATTCAATTTTGACCTGAAAAACTGTGTGCTATAGTAAGGGTTTTGAGCCGAAATCAATTGGAACCAATATACCCTAATTCAATTGAGCTATTAGGGTTCTGTCTGTTTGAGAAGTTGTCAGAGGGGATGTTTTGATAATAAAAAAAGCTTGGTCCAAAAATAAGGACAATCAATTTTGACCAGAAAAACTATGTGCTATAGTAAGGGGGTTTGAGCCGAAATCATTCAGAACTTGTTTACATTAATCCAATTGAGATTTTCAGATTGTGTCAGTTTGAGAAGTTGTCAGAGATGATGATTTGATAATAGAAAAAGTTTGGTCCAAAAATAAGGACATTCGATTTTGACCAGAAAAACTGTGTGCTATAATAAGGGGTTTTGAGCCGAAATCATTCGGAACTCGTATACACTAATTCAATTGAAATTTTCTAGTTCTGTCAGTTCGAGAACTTCACGGAGATGATGTTTTGAAAATAGAAAATTTTGGTCGAAAAATAAGGACATTCAATTTTGACCAGAAAAACTGTGTGCTAAGGGATTTGAGCCGAAATCATTCGGAACTCATATACCCTAATACAATTGATATTTTCGAGTTTTATCAGGTTGAGAAGTTGTCAGAGATGATGATTTGATAATAGAAAAAGTTTGGTCCAAAAATAAGGAAATTCGATTTTGATCAGAAAAACTGTGTGCTATAAGGGTTTTGAGTTGACATCAAACTGTACCGATATACCCTGATCTACTTGAGCTTTTCGGGTTCTTTCAGTTCAAGAAGTTGTCAGAGATGATGTTTTGAGAATATAAAAAGTTTGGTCCAAAAATAAGGATATTGAACTTTGAACAGAGAAATTATGTGCTATAGTAATGGATTTTGAGCCAAAATCAATTGGAACCATTATACCCTAATCTAATTGAGCTTTTCAGGTTCTGTCTGTTTGAGAAGTTGTTTGAGAGGATGTTTTGATAATCGAAAAAGCTTGGTCCAAAAATAAGGACATTCAATTTTGGCCAGAAAAATTGTGTGCTATAGTAAGGGGTTTTGAGCCGAAATCATTCAGAACTTGTTTACATTAATCCAATTGAGATTTTCGGGTTGTGTCAGTTTGAGAAGTTGTCAGAAATGATGATTTGATAATAGAAAAAGTTTGGT
This sequence comes from Fragaria x ananassa, assembly GCA_034370585.1. Lineage (NCBI taxonomy): Eukaryota > Viridiplantae > Streptophyta > Magnoliopsida > Rosales > Rosaceae > Fragaria > Fragaria x ananassa. The sequence continues at coordinate 201,230 of CP139765.1, read as the reverse complement.
CCAAAAATAAGGACATTCGATTTTGACCAGAAAAACTGTGTGCTATAGTAAGGGGTTTTGAGCCGAAATCTTTTGAACTCGTATACACTAATCAAATAGAAATTTTCTGGTTCTGTCAGTTCGAGAACTTCTCGGAGATGATGTTTAGATAATAGAAAATGTTTGGTCAAAAATAAGGACATTTCATTTTGACCAGAAAAACTGTGTGATATAATAAGAGGTTTTAAACCGAAATCATTCAGAACACGTTTGCACTAATGCAATTTAGATTTTTGGGTTCTGACTGTTAGAGAAGTTCTCAGAGATGATGTTTTGATAATAGAAGAAGTTTGGTCCAAAAATAAGAACATTCGATTTTGACCAGAAAAATTGTGTGTTACAGGAAGGGGTTTTGAGCCGAAATCATTCGTAACACTTCCACCCTAATCCAATTGAGATTTTCGTGTTCTAACAGTTAGAAAAGTTTTCACAGATGATTATTTGAAAATAGAAAAATTTTGGTCCAAAAATAAGGACATTCGATTTTGACCAAAAAAATTGGGTGTTATAATAAGGGGTTTTGAGGCGAAATCATTCGAAACTTGTATACCTTAGTCAAATTGAGATTTTCGGGTTCTGTCAGTTCTAGATGTTCTCAGAGATGATGATTTGATAATTGAAAAATTTTGGTCCAAAAATATGAATATTCGATTTTGACCAGAAAAACTGTGTGCTATATTAATGGGTTTCGAGACGAAATCATTCGGAACACGTTTGCACTAATCCAATTGAGTTTTTCGACTTCTAACAGTTCAAGAAGTTCTCAGAGATGATGATTTGAAAATAGAAAAAGTTTGGTCCAAAAATTAGGACATTTAATTTTGACCTGAAAAACTTTGTACTGTAGTAAGGGGTTTTGAGCCGAAATCATTCGGAACACGTTTACACTAATCCAATTGAGATTTTCGGGTTCTATCACTTCAAGAAGTTGTCGTAGCTGATGTTTAGATAATATAAAAGGTTTGGTCCGAAAATAAGGACATTTAATTTTGACCTGAAAAACAGTGTGCTATGGTAAAGGGTTTTGAGCAGAAATGAATCAGAACTCGTATACCCTAATCCAATTGAGATTTTCTGGTTCTGTCGGTTCTAGAAGTTCTCAGTGATGATTTTTTGATAATAGAAAACGTTTGGTCCAAAAATAAGGATATTCAATTTTGCAAAAAAAAAACTGTGTGCTATAGTAAATGGTTTTGAGACGAAATCATTCGGAACTAGTATACCCTAATCCAATTGAGATTTTCGGGCTCTGTCAGTTCGAAAATTTGACAGAGATGATGTTTTGATAATATAAAATGTTTGGTACAAAAATTAGGACATTTAATTTTGACCTGAAAAACTATGTGCAATAGTAAGGGGTTTTGAGTTGAAATCATTCGGAAGACGTTTCCACTAATCCAATTGAGATTTTCGAGTTCTGTCAGTTCGAGATGTTGTCAGAGATGATGTTTTGATAATATAAAAGGTTTGGTCCAAAAATAAGAACATTTAATTTTGACCTGAAAAACTGTGTGCAATAATAAGAGGTTTTGAGCCGAAATGATTCAGAACTCGTAGACCATAATTCAATTGAGATTTTTGTGTTTTGTCAGTTCGAGATATTTTCAGAGATGATGATTTGATAATACAAAAATTTTTGTCCAAAAATAAGGACATTCAATTTTGACCAGAAAAATTGAATGTGTAGTAAGGGGTTTTGAGCCGAAATGATTTGGAACTTGTATACCCTAATCCAATTGAGATTTTCGGGTTCTGTTAATTTGAGAAGTTGTTAGAGTTGATGTTTTGATAATATAAATATTTTGGTACAAAAATTAGGACATTTGATTTTGACCCGAAAAACTTTGTGTTGTAGTAAGAGGTTTTGAGCCGAAATCATTCGGAACACGTTTACACTAATCCAATTGAGATTTTCGGGTTCTATCAGTTCGAGAAGATGTCAGAGATGATGTTTAGATAATATAAAATGTTTGGTCCAAAAATAAGGACATTTAATTTGGACCTGAAAAACAGTGTGCTATAGTAAAGGGTTTTGAGCAGAAATGATTCGGAACTCGTAGACCCTAATTCAATTGAGATTTTCATGTTCTGTCAGTTCGAGATATTTTCAGAGATGATGATTTGATAATACAAAAATTTTGGTCCAAAAATAAGGACATTAAATTTTGACCAGAAAAACTGAATGTGTAGTAAGGGGTTTTGAGCCAATATGATTTGGAACTTTTATACCCTAATCCAATTAAGATTTTCGGGTTCAGTCAGTTTGAGAAGTTGTTAGAGTTTATGTTTTGATAATATAAAAAGATTGGTTAAAAATTAAGGACATTCGATTTTTACCCAAAAAACTGTGTGCTACAGTAAGGGGTTATGAACCGAAATCATTCAGAACTCGTTTACATTAATCCAATTGAGATTTTCGGGTTCTGTCAGTTCAAAAAGTTGTTTGAGATAATGTTTTGATAATATAAAAAGTTTGGTCCAAAAATAAGGACATTTAATTTTGACCTGAAAAACTGTGTGCTATAGTAAGGGGTTTTGAGCCGAAATGATTCGGAACTCGTATACCCTAATTCAATTGAGATTTTATAGTTCTGTCAGTTCGATATGTTTTAGGGATGATGATTTGATAATAGAAAAATTTTGGTCCAAAAATAAGGACATTCAATTTTGATTTGAAAAACTGTGTGCTATGATAAGAGGTTTTGAGCCGAAATCATTCGGAACTCGTATAACCTAATTCAATTGAGATTTTCGGGTTCTGTCAGTCCGAGAAATTCTCAGAGATGATTTTTTGATAATAGAAAACGTTTAGTCAAAAAATTAGAACATTCAATTTTGCAAAAAAAAACTGTGTGCTATAGTAAGCCGTTTTGAGACGAAATGATTCGGAACCAATATAACCTAATCCAATTGAGATTTATAGGTTCTGTCAGTTCGAGAATTTGACAGATATGATGTTTTGATAATATAAAAAGTTGGTCAAAAAATTAGGACATTTAATTTTGACCTGAAAAACCGTGTGCTGTAGTAAGGGTTTTGAGCCGAAATCATTCGGAACTCGTAGACCCTAATTTAATTGAGATTTTTGTGTTCTATCAGTTCGAGATGTTTTCAGAGATGATGATTTGATAATAGAAAATTTTTGGTCCCAAAATAAGGACATCAAATTTTGATCAGAAAAACTGAATGTGTAGTAAGGGCTTTTGAGCCGAAATGATTCGGAACTTGTATACCCTAATCCAATTGAGATTTTCGGGTTCTGTCAGTTCGAGAAGTTTTCATAGATGATGATTTGATAATAGAAAACGTTTGGTCCAAAAATAAGGACATTCAATTTTGCAAAAAAAAAACTGTGTGCTATAGTAAGCGGTTTTGAGACGAAATCATTCGGAACCAGTATACCCTAATCCAAGTGAGATTTTCGGGCTCTGTCAGTTCGACAATTTGACAGAGATGATGTTTTGATAATATAAAAAGTTTGGTACAAAAACTGTGTGCCATAGTAATGGGTTTTGAGCCGAAATCATTCGAAAATATTATACCCTAATCCAATTGAAATTTTCGGGTTCTTTCAGTTCGAGAAGTTCTGAGAGACGATGATTTGATAATAGAAAAAGTTTGGTCCTAAAATAAGGAAATTCGTTTTTCACCAGAAAAACTGTGTGCAATAATAGTAAGGGGTTATGAACCGAAATCATTCGGAACTCGGTTACACTAATCCAATTGAGATTTTCGGGTTATGTCAGTTTGAAAAGTTGTCTGAGATGATGTTTTGATAATATAAAAAGTTTGGTCCAAAAATAAGGACATTTAATTTTGACCTGAAAAACAGTTTTGAATGCCCTCATTTTTAGACCAAACTTTTTCGATTATCAAAACATCATCTCTGACAACTTCTAGAACTGACAGAACCCGAAAATCTCAATCGGATTAGGGTATATGAGTTACGAATGATTTCGGCTCAAAACCTCTTACTATAGCACACGGTTTTTCTACTCAAAAGCGAATGTCCTTTTTTTGAACAAAACTTTTTCAATTATCAAATCATCATCTCTTAAAACTTCTCTAACTGACAGAACCCAAAAATCTCAATATGATTAGTGCAAACATTGTCTGAATGATTTCGGCTCAAAACCCCTTACTATAGCACACAGTTTTTCAGTTCAAAATCGAATGTCCTTATTTTTGGACAAAACTTTTTCAATTATCAAATCATCATCTCTGAGTACTTCTCGAACTGAAAGAACTTGAAAATCTCAATTGGATTAGGGTATATGAGTTCCGAATGATTTCGGCGGAGCGGATTCAGTGCACCATGATGTACTTGAACCAGTCATGTGCCAATCACGTGCACCGTTAAAATTAACTGGTCTGTGGTTAGTCAAAAGACACAAAATCCAAGTCTCACATTCAATTTCAATTTTTCCCAGAATTGTTGGCAGGTCGTGAAAGACCAGATCTTCAATCTTTGATTATGCTCTCTCATCTCCTTACCCTTCTCCATCAATCAACTAATTCTATCTCACCCAACCAGACCAATATGCTTTATATCTCATCATATTATCATTCTAATACATGACCCATCATATACTCTTCATGCATGATGCCATCTTTAATCCTTGCTTGTTGTTCGAACATACTTACAGATCCTTCTTCCTCCTCTTTGAACTTCACATTCCCCAATTTTCATTTCTTGGGTTCGTATTGCTTCCATAGTTCCATTGCCTTTCCAAACCCGCCACTAGATTGAGATCGAATCATGGCCGCCAGAGCTCATCTTTCGACAACCGCCGCATCCAAAACAAGGGCCGACCTTTCGTTTTCCAAAGGCGATGGGAGCAACAGTGCTCCACAAGGCAGCGGGAGTACCGGCAACTCTGACCGACCTCTTTTTTCGGCAACAAGAAATTCTTTTTAGGTTTGAATCAGTTTAACGGAGTTAGTATAGGTGTTTGTTCCATTTTGATGACTAGATCAAGTGAAGGGTTGTGATTGGATAATGACAGTTAGTTCACTTGTACCATGGTGCATTGAAGAATCTTCGTGATTTTGGCTCAAAACCCCTTACTATAGCACACAGTTTTTCTGGTCAAAATCAAATGTCCTTATTTTTTAACAAAATTTTTTCAATTATCAAATCATCATCTCTAAAAACTTCTCTAACAGATAGAACCCGAAAATTTCAATTGGATTAGTGCAAACATTTTCTAAATGATTTCAGCTCAAAACCTCTTAATATAGCACACAGTTTTTCTGGTTAAAATCGAATGTCCTTATTTTTGGATCAAACTTTTTCAATTATCAAATCATCATCTCTGAGAACTTCTGGAACTGACAGAACCCGAAAATTTCAATCAGATTAGGGTATACGAGTTGCGAATGATTTCAGCTCAAAACCACTTACTATACCACACAGTTTTTCAGGTTAAAATCGAATGTCCTTATTTTTGGACCAAACTTTTTCAATTATCAAATCATCATCTCTGAGAACTTCTCAAACTGACACAACCCGAAAATCTCAATTGGATTACGGTATATCAGTTCCGAATGATTTCGGCTCAAAACCCTTTACTATAGCACATAGTTTTTCTGGTCAAAATCGGATGTCCTTATTTTTGGACCAAACGTTTTCAATTATCAAATCATCATCTCTGAGAACTTCTCGAACTGACAGAACCCGAAAATCTCAATTGGATAAGGGTAGAAGTGTTACGAATGATTTCGGCTTAAAACCCCTTCTTGTACCGCACAGTTTTTCAGGTAAAAAATGAATGTCCTTATATTCTCAAAAAATCATCTCTGACAACTTCTCAAACTGACACAACCCGAAAATCTCAATTGGATTACGGTATACCAGTTCCGAATGATTTCGGCTCAAAACCCCTTACTATAGCACATAGTTTTTCTGGTCAAAATCGAATGTGTCCTTATTTTTGGACCAAACTTTTTCAATTATTAAATCATCATCTATGAGAACTTCTCGAACTAACAGAACCCAAAAATCTCAATTGGATAAGGGTAGAAGTGTTACGAATGATTTCAGCTTAAAACCCCTTATTGTACCGCACAGTTTTTCAGGTAAAAAATGAATGTCCTTATTTTTGGACAAACTTTTTATATTCTCAAAAAATCATCTCTGACAACTTCTCAAACAGACACAACCCGAAAATCTCAATTGGATTAGTGTAAACGAGCTCCGAATGATTTCTGCTTAAAACTCCTTCCTATACCACACAGTTTTTCTATTCATAAATGAATGTCCTTATTTTTGAACCAAACGTTTTCTACTATCAAAACATCATCTTTGACAACTTCTCGAACATACAAAACCCGAAAATCTTAATTGGATTAGGGTACACTGGTTCCGAAAGATTTCGGCTCAAAACCCATTAGTATAGCACATAGGGCGGGGCATGGGACGGGATGGGCCGGGATTTAGTGAATCTCGTCCCGTCCTGAAAATAAAAGAACGGGACGGAACGGGATAGAACGGGACGAGCATGTGTTTTTAAAAATCTGTCCCCTACGTCCTGATCCCAAACGGGACTGGGATGGGATTGGGATCCCGACAAATTAACTATAAAACAACAACTAAAAAATATCCAAAATCACACTAGGAAAAAAAAGAACATGAATCAAATTAAAAGTACTGAAATCAACAAGAACATAGGTGCATAGGTGCTAAATTACATCCTATTGTAAAAGTATTAAACATTCCACATTAAAAGTACTAAATGAACTTGAAAAACTCAATGTCTCAAACCAAAATTTTCTCAAACATCAATAGGGTCAGCAGCAGTGCCTTTTCCCTTTCCTTTTGCTCTTGATGGTGGAGGTGGACACGCATTAGCTTTGCTAGTTGATGTGCTCTCATGCTCACAAGTTAAAGATTAGTCAAGTCAAAGTTATCAAAGTAAAAGAAAGAAAACATTAAAACTTGCAAATTTATATACCTATCCTCTGCAATATCATTATCAAGCAACCAATTCTGCATGCAAATAACGGGACGGGAAGGGATGGGATTACCATTTTCAAAACTTATCTCGTCTCGTCCCGTCCCGCTAACTTTCGGGACGGGACCGGTATGGGATCATGATTCCGGTACTAAGTGCCCAGCCCTAATAGCACACAGTTTTTCTGGTCAAAATTGAATGTCCTTAATATTGGACCAAACTTTTTCTTTTATCAAATCATCATCTCTGAGAACTTCTCGAACAGACAGAACCTGAAAATCTCAATTCGATTAGGGTATGCTGGTTCCGAAAGATTTTGGCTCAAAACCCATTAGTATAGCACACAGTTTTTCTGGTCAAAATTGAGTGTCCTAAATATTGGACCAAACTTTTTCTATTATCAAATCATCATCTCTGAGAACTTCTCGAACTGACAGAAACTGAAAATCTCAATTGGATTAGTGCAAATGTGTTCTGAATGATTTCGGCTCAAAACCCATTATTATATCACACAGTTTTTCTGGTCAAAATTGAATGTCCTTATTTTTGGACCAAACTTTTTATATTATCAAAACATCATCTCTGACAACTTCTCGAATTGACACAACCCGAAAATCTCAACTAGATTAGTGTAAACGAGTTCCGAATGATTTCGGCTAAAAACCCCTTACTATAGGACACAGTTTTTCTGGTCAAAATTGAATGTCCTGAATATTGGACCAAACTTTTTCTATTATCAAATCATCATCTTTGAGAACTTCTCGAACTGACAGAACCTGAAAATCTCAATTGGATTAGTGCAAATTCCGAATGATTTCGGCTCAAAACCCCTTACTATATATCACACAGTTTTTCTGGTCAAAATCGAATGTCCTTATTTTTGGACCAAACTTTTTCTACTATCAAATCATCGTCTCTGACAAATTCTCGAACAGTCAGAACTCAAAAATCTCAATTAGATTAGGGTATACGAGTTCCGAATGATTTCGGCTCAAAACCCCTTACTATATAGCACACAGATTTTCTGGTCAAAATCGAATATCCTTATTTTTGGACCAAACTTTTTCTATTATCAAATCATCATCTCTGAGAACTTCTCTAATAGTCAGAACCCGAAAATCTCAATTGAATTAGGGCAGAAGTGTTACGAATGATTTCGGCTCAAAACCCCTTCCTGTACCACACAGTTTTTCTGATCAAAATCGAATGTCCTTATTTTTAGACCAAACTTTTTCAATTATCAAATCATCATCTCTGAGAACTTCTCTAATAGTCAGTTGCCGAAAATCTCAATTGGATTAGGGTAGAAGTGTTACGAATGATTTCGCCTCAAAACCCCTTATTATAGGACACAGTTTTTCTGGTCAAAATTGAATGTCCTTATTTTTGGACCAAACTTTTTATATTCCCAAAAAATCATCTCTGACAACTTCTCGAACTGACACAACCCGAAAATCTAAACTAGATTAGTGTAAACAAGTTCCGAATGATTTCGGCTCAAAACCCTTTACTATAGCACACAGTTTTTCTAGCCAAAATTGAATGTCCTTATTTTTGGACCAAACTTTTTATATATTCAAAACATCATCTCTGACAACTTCTTGAGCTGACACAACCCGAAAATCTCAACTAGATTAGTGTAAACGAGTTCCGAATGATTTCGACTCAAAACCTCTTACACACAGCTTTCTGGTCAAAATTGAATGTCCTTATTTTTGGACCAAACTTTTTATATTATCAAAACATCATCTCTGACAACTTCTTGAATTGACACAAGCCGAAAATCTCAACTAGATTAGTGTAAACGAGTTCCGAATGATTTCGGCTCAAAACCCTCTACTATAGCACACAGTTTTTCTGGTCAAAATTGAATGTCCTTATTTTTGGACCAAACTTTTTATATTATCAAATCATCATCTCTGACAACTTCTCGAACTGGCACAACCCAAAAATCTCAACTAGATTAATGTAAACGAATTCCGAATGATTTCTACTCAAAACCCTTTATAGCACACAGTTTTTCAGGTCAAAATTGAATGTCCTTATTTTTGGACCAAACTTTTTCGATTATCAAAACATCATCTCTGACAACTTCTCGAACTGACAGAACCCGAAAATCTCAACTAGATTAGTGTAAACAAGTTCCGAATGATTTCGACTCAAAACCCCTTACTATTGCACACAATTTTATGGTCAAAATTGAATGTCCTTATTTTTGGGCCAAACTTTTTTGATTACCAAAACATCATCTCTGACAACTTCTCTAACTGACAGAACCCAAAAATCTCAACTAGATTAGTGTAAACGAGTTCTAAATGATTTCGGCTCAAAACCCTTTATAGTACACAGTTTTTCTGGTCAAAATTGAATGTCCTTATTTTTCGACCAAAATTTTTCGATTATCAAATCATCATCTTTGACAACTTCTCGAACTAACAGAACCTGAAAATCTCAATTGCATTAGGGTATACGAGTTCCGAATGATTTCAGCTTAAAACCCTTTATAGCACACAGTTTTTCTGGTCAAAATTGAATATCCTTATTTTTGGACCAAACTTTTTATATTATTAAAACATCATCTCTGACAACTTCTCAAATAGACAGAACCTGAAAAAATCTCAATTGAATTAGGGTATACGAGTTCCGAATGATTTCGGCTCAAAACCCCTTACTATAGCACACAGTTTTTCTGGTCAAAATTTAATATCCTTATTTTTGGACCAAACCTTTTCTATTATCAAAACGTCATCTCTGACAACTTCTCAAAGTGACAGAACCCGAAAATCTCAATTGGATTAGGGTATACGAGTTCCGAATGATTTCGGCTTTAATCCCTTTTGTCAGGACCTACACCGGATTACTCCTATGAAATCCAGAATAAATCCTGCGGGACCCACCTCAAGAGAAATTATACCAAAACAATGAAACAATCCTATTGGTTCTCAATAAAACAAAACAAATAGGGAAAAATATTTCACCATAACGATGAGCCTCCTAGGCTATAATAGTGTCTCACGCTAAGAGCTCTACTCACATATGATAAGGACCGCATAATAGATTATAATAGCGTCCCACGCTAAGCGCTCAACTTTCATATGATGAGGACTTCTAAATAATGGCTAGCTAACAATAATATATATTTATATATACTGATCGGTTGCCTCCCAGGCTATAGTAGCGTCCCACGCTAAAAGCTCAACTCTCATATGATAAGGACCGCCGGTAGAACTATAATAACGTTTCACACTAAGCGCTCTACTCATATATGATGAGGACCACTAAATAATGTTAGCTAGCGATAAATAATATCAGTCAACCCTCTTAGGGTGTAATAGATTACCAAATATAAAAGATCAATTGACATGTCCCACATGTCAAATGAAATGTGCAAAAGAGTTCCCAAATAATAGATGAAACTCATTAATCCCAAGAAAATACTAAATTTCAAATATGCCTTTGAAATTAAATAACTTTAGTGCATGCATTGCATTTAAATCAAAGGTCCACTCACTGTGCTCGGCTAGGCTTGCCGACGACCCGAGGCTTCCTCCAAATGTTCCTCCTCACGGCCTGAACAATAATTAATATTAATTCACATATGACATTAAAACTTCAATAAGTAATTCCATAAAATTTAGGGTCTAAAATTTATCTTCTTTCCTTGCCCAATTTCCAACTTTAAACCATTATAACTCAAAATTCACCACCATCACCGATAACCAAAAATCAACCTTATACGAAATTTAAAACCGACTAACCAAACTACTGATAATCCATTCTAATTACCGCCAAAATCCTTAACCATGGAAAAATCTCCAACATTAACAAAACTCCTCCAAAAATTTCAAACTATACTTCATTAAACTCCTCTCCTTAATACCATCTTAAAAACATGAAAAACAGCCCATGAGGGGCGGCGCCACCGCCTGCTCCTCCGGCAGCTGCGACCGGCAGCCGTTTTCCGGCGACCTCCAATGCTTCTCAAATTTTAACAGAATAATCCCCTCAACATCCACAACAATTTCCATAACTAGCACTTAGTCCAATTCTACGGCTAACTAGGGTAATCGAACCGAAACATCCATAAAATCCCTAGAACTTCAATTATACATTTCACCCTAACAAGATCGAATTAGACCGATTTCAGTTAACTTTAAGGTCCTTAACAATAAACGGTTACTTAATACGGTAAAAAACTAAAATAAAACCAAAGTAAATTACCGTAAAAATGACTTAATCTTCCACTTGAAACTCAAGGTCCTTTCTGCGGTTATCCGCATAACTCTTCTGCCTATTTTGAGCCTCCTTGAGTCTATCTCTAATCATCTTGATCTTCTCATTTGTGTCCTGGATTATCTTTGGATCACAAAGCTTCTTTTCTCCCACCTCATTCCAACATAGAGGTGTACGGCACTGATGCCCATAAAGCGCTTCAAAAGGAGCCGTACCAATACTAGAATGAAAACTCAAAATTTCATTCACATAAAGTTCCGCCAATTTATCTAATGAATACTTCTTCCCCACTGGCAGAAAATGTGCAGATTTTGTTAATCGATCCACAATCACTCAAATACCATAATGCCCATCACGGGAACGAGGTAGGCTAAAAACAAAATCCATAGTGATGTGGTCCCACTTCCATATTAGAATAAGCAATGGCTCAAGCAGACCAGAAGGTTTCTGCCTCTCAGCTTTCACTTGCTGATAAATCAAACACTTGCTCACATAAGCGGCAATCTCCCTCTTCATATTTGGTGGCCACCAATAAAAATCCTTCAGGGTCCTGTGCATTTTAGTACTACCAGGATGAGCGGCATATGCAGAACTATGAGCTTCCTCCATTATCTTTTCCTTCAGCTCCACATTTCTTTTTGGAACATAAAGCCTGTTTTTAAACATCAAGGTCCCATCTCTCCTGATGGAAAAATCCACTGTCGTTCCATTAAGTGTTTTGTCTATCAACCGAACTATGGAAGGATCATCATACTGAGCTTCACGAACTTTATCAATCAAAACTGGCCTCACATGAAAACTAGGTACCAAAGCACCCATCTCATCCACCGAAAACTCAACCCTGAAGCTCTTAACTTATAGAGAAGATGGTCCCGAACCGTCCTCAAATAAGCTAAAGACATAGAAGGATTGTGATTAAGAGCATCCGCAACTACATTAGCTTTCCCAGGATGATACTCAATAGTACAATCATAATCCTTAATCAACTCTATCCACCTCCTTTGCCTCATATTCAACTCTCTCTGAGTGAACACATACCGAAGGATCTTATGGTCGGTGAAGATCTGGCACTTGGTTCCATAGAGATAATGTCTCCATAATTTCAATGCAAAAACCACTGCAGCAAGCTCTAGGTCGTGGGTGGGGTAATTCACTTCATGCGGCTTCAATTGCCTAGAAGCGTAAGCAATTACTCTCTCATGTTGCATCAACGCACCACCCAAACCCTACCTAGAAGCATCACAATAAACTACATACTCCCCACTAGCATCAGGGAGTACTAGAACTGGAGCACTAGTTAAATGATCCTTGAGCTCTTGAAAGCTCTGCTCACACTTCTCAGACCACTCGAACTTCACCCCCTTCCTGGTCAATCTTGTAAGAGGAGCGGCAATCCTGAAAAAATCCTGGACAAAACGACGATAATAGCCTGCTAATCCCAAGAAGTTACGAATCTCAGTCACACTAGAAGACCTCTTCCAATTTGTCACCGCTTCTACCTTTTAGGGATCCACAATGACACCTTCTGCCGAAACCACATGGCCTAAGAACCCTACTTATCTAACCAAAACTCACATTTACTAAGCTTCGCTTACAACTGAGCTTCCCTCAAGGTCTGCAATACCATTTTTAAATGCTCATCATGCTGCTTCAAATTCCTCGAATACACCAAGATGTCATCTATGAATACAATCACGAAATGGTCAAGGTATGGACGGAACACCCTATTCATGAGATCCATAAAAGCAGCGGATGCATTAATAAGTCCAAACGACATCACAACGAACTCATAATGACCATATCGTGATCGAAATGCAATCTTGGCTATATCATCTTCCCGAATCTGCAACTGATGATATCTCGATCTTAAATCAATCTTTGAAAAGACTGTGGCACCCGTCAACTGATCGAATAAATCATCAATACGGGGCAAGAGATATTTATTCTTCACTGTAACCTGATTCAACTTTCTATAGTCCACACAAAGTCTCATGGTGTCATCCTTCTCCTTGACAAACAACACTAGAGCACCCCATAGAGACATGCTAGGCCGAATAAAACTCTTATCCACCAACTTCTGCAGTTGAGTTTTTAACTCTTTTAATTCTGCAGGTGTCATTCTATAACGCGCGCTTAAGAAATAGGCACCATTCTCAGAAGCAACTCAATTGCAAAATCTATCTCCCTTACAGGAGGCAACCCAGACAACTCATCTGGAAAAACATCTGGAAATTCATTAACTACAAGGATATCCTCCATCCTCACTTCTCCATTTCTAGTATCCATCACATGAGCCAAATAAGCCTGGTAATCTTTATTCAATAATTTCCTAGCGGCGACAGCTGAAATTAAACAACTGGGAATCACATCTCGCTCACCCTGAAATGTAACCTCAGGCTTCCCAGGACTTCGCAACACCACTATTTTTCGAAAACAATCAATCATGGCCCTATGTGCCTCTAAAAAGTCAATCCTCAAAATTACATCAAACTCCACAATATCTAATGGGATTAAATCAACTTCAAAACTAAGACCCTCCACCAACACTTCACAACCTCTAAATACCTAATCTATCTTCATCACATCACCGGAGGGCAAATAAACCTGTCATTCCCTTGGAAGTGGCGATGATGGCACATTGGCAAGAAATGAAAATTTACTAGACATAAAAAAATGCGTCGCCCCAGGGTCTATCAATATAAAAACAGGATGACCGAAAATTAACAACGTACCAATAATAACATCCAGGGAAGCATGTCCTCCTGCTAAGTCATAACATGAAGCCTCCGGGGAAGTTCCTGAATTTGAGAAATCTAATATTCAAGTACCAGGTATGACTGCAGGGCAACACAATATGCACGGTCATCTTTTCTTTTGCGGTTAATCCTGTTATGCCTGAGAGACAGTGTTGGTGGAGACTGGTCTCTATTGAAACTTAGCCAAAATAAGTAGAGATGCTTGACTATCTTTACTGGCCCCCAAGTAACGAATGTCCCCAGTTGTAACAACGTATCCCATTCAATAATTTCAAATTGAATAGAGACCCATGCCATTTGGTAATCCACCAACTAATCACTCTTCCAAGTTCTCCAACGCACGCCGATGTTGGGTTGTTCATCGATCGCTTCCGTGCGTGTAATCTACCTCATTTTCCACAAAAATGTACTGTTAAATTTTCGCACCCTTCCCAATCTAGGCTCTGCTATGCTCATCACTTTCCTCTTTTTCTTGTTCCGATCTCATCCTTTCGGGGTCTCTCATCGGCCTGTGCCGGAGAACTCTTTCCCGGCCATCATCGATCAAACCAACATTTGAATCCGACCGAAACTCATCAGCAACTTGTGCTCTGGGTTTAGATTGAAACCACCTCAACTCCAAGGTCTGAGAGTGAGATTGTTGTTTTGAGCGGGAGGAAAAATAAATCTTCATAAAAAAAAAAGGGGGTAAAAAGAAAAAGAAAAAAATTACTGTAAGCCAGGCGGACACGAGTTGCGTCTAGGCGGAAGCCAGCATCATGGGGTCCACCAAAAAAATGATAAAACTTAAAACTGGGGACCTCCCCCTTATAACTAAGTGAAAAAAAATCCTATGGGCTTTGCGGACATCAGTGTAATGGGCCTAAGCGGGGCTGGGGGTCCACCGTTAAAAAAACAAAAACTAAAATTACATCACTCTGGTTTAAAGTAACGAAGAGAGAGGCGTGTTGCAGTTCCCGGCGTAAATGATATGATTGAAGTGAGTGAGTCTGCAGGATTGGATTGATGACACCATCATGACTCACTCCCCGATCCCCATCTCTTCTAATTGACAGTAGAAAACTGAAGAGAGAAAAAACGGATCTGAAATTGGATTCATGGCTGCTTCTTCCGATTCTTGTATTAAACCACGAGGTAACACCTGCTTCCGATTTGCGCTGTTGATTTTCATGATCGTGATCATCCTGATGAGTTGTGATTGGTTGAAACAGATGTATGTATAGTGGGCGTGGCTCGTACTCCCATGAGGGGTTTCCTGGGTTCGCTCTCGTCTCTCTCAGCAACCCGGCTGGGCTCTATTGCCATTGAAACTGCTCTTAAGAGAGCAAAGGTGGGCCCCTCCCTCGTTCAAGAGGTCTTGTTTGGTAATGTCCTCAGCGCCAATTTGGGCCAAGCTCCTGCCAGGCAGGCTGCTTTAGGCGCCGGCATTCCCGCCTCCGTTATTTGCACCACCATCAGCAAAGTCTGTTCTTCCGGCATGAAAGGTCCCTCTTCTTTCTCTCTCCTTTTGTTTTCATCATCATCATCATCATCATCATCATCTTTTCTTGCTTGCTCAGCCGCTATGATCGCCGCACAAACCATCCAGCTGGGTCATAATGATATCGTTGTTGCTGGCGGCATGGAGAGCATGTCCAACGCTCCCAAGTATCTACCCAATGCCAGGTCACCCTTTCTGATATTGCTCTCCCATGCTTCATACGCATTTCTTATTTCTCTAACACTAGTTTGTAAACAGACAGGGTTCTCGGTTAGGACATGATAGTATTGTTGATGGCATGCTCAAGGATGGTTTGTGGGATGTCTATAATGACTTTGGAATGGGAGTTTGTGCTGAATTATGTGCTGAAAAGTACTCCATATCCAGGGAACAGCAGGTAGCTCTTCCTTTGCTGGAAACCTCATCTGTCTTTCTCCCCTTTTTTCATCATTTTTCCAACTTGGTAGTCACATCAAATACATAATTTGATATGTTTGGTTTGTATTTAATATACGAGTAAGAAAAGCTAAGTGGTACTTCTTTTGACAAGCAAGACACTTGTGCAATGCTCATTTATGCTTGCTTTTATTTTCTGTATTAACTTTGATGCATTGTTTAGTGAGTGGCTTAAAGTGGTCTGTATCTATGTTTCCTTGCAGGATAATTATGCTATTCAAAGTTTTCTGCGTGGAATTTCTGCACAAGATGCTGGGCTCTTTTCATGGGAAATTGTTCCGGTGTGATTTACTTCTTTCATAAACAGAAAACACTTCATACTTATATCGTAGAGTGGCTATGTAAATCGTGATTTTCAAATGCAGGTTGAAGTTCCTGGGGGACGAGGGAAGCCGTCCACAATTGTTGACAAGGATGATGGCTTACAACAGGTACTATAATAGACGGGCTTGGTAATTGACATATAAGTATACTTCTTGTAGAACGCTTTTATAAAGTTTTAGTTTGTAGACAAGAATTTAATTTAATTGATTAAAAATCTATCAGCTATATCTGGATGTCAACAATTTTGACCATAGCCAGTGTCTATGATATAATTTCCCTTATTGTTAATGTCTATGTTCATGCGGACCTTGCTAGTTTGATGCTGCCAAATTGAGAAAGCTTCGACCAAGTTTCAAAAAGAGTGGGGGTTCAGTTACTGCTGGCAATTCTTCTATCATAAGGTCCTGCTTTTGATGTCTCATTAGTGTCTCATATCGGTGCCTCATTTGTTAACAGTGCATAATGGGTTTTGCTTTTCTATTGGACAGTGATGGTGCAGCTGCACTAGTGCTAGTGAGTGGGGAGAAGGCACTTGAACTTGGGTTACAAGTAATTGCTAAGATTAAGGGATTTGCTGATGCAGCTCAGGTACTGTGAGATGTCTGTTCTCGTTTACCTTGGTTGGATGGAACTGTAAATTGTGTTATTGCTGAGACAAGATTGTCTGGACAGGCACCTGAGTTATTTACAACTGCTCCAGCGCTTGCAATACCAAGGGCTATTTCAAATGCTGGTTTGGAGGCTTCTCAAATCGATTACTATGAGATAAATGAGGCATTTGCTGTAAGAATACAGGTTCTTGTTCTTTGATACAACACTTTGATCATAGAGCTTTTGGTGATATGACTATTAATCTCTGCAGGTGGTGGCCCTTGCCAATCAAAAGCTTCTTGGCCTTAATCCTGTGAGTATTCATGAAAAACTTCTTAAATCGAAATTCATAATGTGCATTCCGAGTTTTGCAACTTGCAAGCAAGTTATTCTGGCTATTGTTTCACTTTGCTTCCTTCAGCCCAGCATGAGCAGTTTCACTTTGTTTTCACAGTTTATTTTTCTTGTGAATCCAGGAAAGAGTTAATGCCCATGGTGGAGCTGTATCTTTGGGACATCCATTGGGATGCAGTGGAGCTCGTATCTTGATCACATTATTGGGGGTAATACATCGGGGTTTATGTGTTGCTGTGCTTCATTTTTTGTGTCTGTTTATGAGCCTGACAATTTAAAGAGCCTCAATGATCCATCCCGCCTTTTCTCTTTGTCCCCGACATGCATCTAGATTATTCCTTCCTTTCAGACAGTTGTTACTTGTCACTTTTGGGTGTCTGAATTGGAGAGTCTTGTTGTTGCAGGTACTGAGGCAGAAAAATGGGAGGTATGGGGTTGGGGGTATCTGCAATGGCGGAGGTGGTGCATCTGCCTTTGTACTTGAGCTCATGTAAGGACTTTACATGTGTTATGTTAGGTTCTGTGGTCTTAAGTTTGCTTTAGATATGTGAAAACTATGAATTGTTTTAAAAATTTCATCAAATGACTAAACAAGTTTGCATCTTGCAGGCCAGTTGCAAGAGCGAGACCTTCCAAGTTGTGATAATTCTGTGTTGGATCATTTCGTTTCGCCTTCAACTTTGTAGCTCAATGGAAGGTCTGTACTAGATGTTATCAAGATACTATACCCTCGTACCCTGAAAAGAAGGGAGCCAGATGTTATGGCCAAAAACAAGTAACATGTAATGAGGAACACATCTGTACTATAACACTATATTACTATTTATACTGTATACTAATTTTGAGTTCTCATTTGAACAGTACCCTTGGGGCGAAAAAGACGGTTTGCTCCCTGTTTTCGTTTTAATTACACCTCTGCCATTCTGCTTAATACCAGGTCCAATACGTCCAAAAAAAAAACCTATTGCTTAGCATAAGTTTTCTCGACGTGGCTCAAACTTAGAGTTCCATTAATGCTAGGACGTTGACGTGCTTGAGGCCCAGAAGACGGTGCACGGGCTTATACACTAAAATCAACTAATATGAAATCACCTCTTTTTATGAACACAAGTAGTGTTTCTCCGTTATACAGTAAAATCACCCGCGGCGTGGCTACATTCTACATATGTTTGTCAACCTTTTCCTTTTGCTTCATCATTCTTGCTTTGGTATTTTGGTTTATATTTGTCAATTAGTTTACTATGACTAGGACCTGCTCAAGTTTTGTTGTATTGTAACGCACATATGTGAGGTGTGAGAACAAACACTTTGGTGCCATTGAAAGTATGTAGTATTGTTCAATAGAACTAGCATTTATACACTCATATTGCTCTTTTCTTGTATTACTAATAAAGAGTAGCATGATTTCTCCTCCTGACCTTGGCCATCAAATCAGTTTTATGTAATGTTAAGTGATCCACAATCAACAAAGACAAGATTGAGACACACATCTGATGCATGAAGCAAACAAGGTAGAGAGGAAAGACAAGTAACGGTGGGGGTCATTTATGTCTTTTTAACCCGGTATCAGCAGATACGGTTATCCACCAGCGTACTTGTCTGTGTTTCCCGCAATAACAGGACTACGGCAAAAACTTGGACCTCTTTTTTGGGCAGAGCAACGGAACAAGGAAGCCAATTCTACCAATCTTCTTCTCTTTCTCTTTTTTTCTTTTTCCTTTTGCATCTTTGAGATGATTGAACACAAGTAGATCGGCCGGGTACGTGCCCTCACGTTTTCAGGTATTTTCTATCCATGTTTGTTGACAGGTATGACATAGCTTCTTCAGCATTGGCATTGTGCAATCACAAGACAGCTCTCCTTGTACCAAACCTTTGTTTGTTTGACTGGTAATTTTGATGAATATTTTCTGTTATTTGTTCAATGAATTTGTTTGAAGCTGATGATTTTCGTATGATCGATGGTAATGTCAATTAAATGTTGCAGCTAGAGGAGATCAAAATGGCCAATATCCGCGTAAAGGATCAGCAAAAGACTTCATCGGGGTCTCCAAAGGCGGAGGTGGGAGAGGTTGACACCAGATCACCCTTCCAATCTGTCAAAGCTGCTGTTTGTCTTTTTGGTGAAGTCGTTACTAAAGGAAAACAAGCATCACCCAAGAAAAAACTTTCCGGGGTGTGCACATTCGTTTCCTATTATCATTTTCGATTGCTAATTGTACATCGTTATCTCAAATGTAAACATCTATTTGCATTGCATGTCTGTTTGTGTTGTCAGAATGAACTGGACAAGGAGACACAGCTTCTGTTGGCCCAGAAAGAACTCACCAGTATTAAGCAACAACTAGGGAGTGCTGAAACCACAAAAGCTCGAGCACTTTCCGAGCTTGATAAGGCTAAGAAAACACTAGATGAACTAAATACCAAGATCGAAAGTATAAGCCAGTCCAAGCAATCAGCAATGAAAGATGCAGAAGAAGTCAAGGCTCGCGCTAAGCATCTGGAAGAGGTGAAAGCCAGAGAATCAACTGAAGGTGCTGCTTGGAAACAGGAATTGGACCACGCAAGAAACGAGTACACAGGAACCGTCACCCAACTGGATGCTGCAAAGCAAGAGCTCACTAAAATCCGCCAGGACTTTGATGCCGCCTTGGAAGCAAAACTGGTTGCATTCCAACAGGCAGGAGAGGCTCAGCGTTCAGCAAAGGTTAACTCCGATAGGATCACTGAGCTCCAAAAGGAAATTGCAGCCATACATGGATCCATTGAGCAGCTCAAAGTTGTCTCTATACATGCCCAACAAGAGCAGGCAAAGGTTGTTGCCGAAAGGGAAGCCCGCCTACAAGCTTACAGAGCTGCCAAGCAACAAGCAGAAGACAAACTGCTATCTCTCAAGGAGGAAGTTGATCCTGAACTAATCAAAAATCTGGAAGCAAAGCTTGAACAAACAACAGTGGAAGTTGAGGTATTGCAAGAGGAAATGAGAAAAGCCCACGCGTCCGAGATGGATTCTGTGAGACTAGTGACAATGGAACTGAATGAAGCCACAACGAAGCTCCAGGAAGTTGCTGAAGAAGAGAGCTCGCTTCGGAGCTTAGTTAACTCCCTCAGGCTGGAAATGGAGGATGTGAAAGGGGAAAAGGCTGAACTCGTGAACAAGGAAATGGAACTGGAAGCTCTTGCTACTAGTCTGACTGCTGATATATCGAAAAACAAACTCGAGGCTGAGCGGGTCAAGGAAGAGGCTGACCGTGCGGCACTCCAGCAGTTGTCATCAAAAACTGAAAGTGCAAGACTGGAAGTGGAGAAGATGAACCAAAATGCTGCTCAACAGAAGCGAGAAGCTGAAGATAATAGAAACTCAGCAGAGGAAGCAGAGAAAAAACTTAAAATTGCACGGGAAGAAGTTGAAGTTGCAAAAGAAGCAGAGAAAATTGTCCTGGAACAGCTCAAGGCCTTATCTGGGAGACCTCATGACACAGCAGAGAGCGTTACTCCTAGTACAACTGGGAAGATCAAATTATCATTGGAGGACTATGAATGTTTGAGTAGGAAAGTGAAGGAATGTGAAAGCTTAGCTGAGATTAAAGAGGCAGAGTGCATTGTCCAAGTAGAAGCCATCAGGGTGAGAAAGAAGGAAGCAGATAGGAAGTTGGAGGCCAACTTAAAAGCGATAGAGGAAATAAAGACTGCAACTGACTTGGCATTGAAAAACGCAGAGTCGGCAGAGTCGGCAAAATCAGTGGTTGAAGGTGAACTTCTCAAGTGGCGTCAAGAAGATCAAACGGTGGTGGCAGGCGAGTCATCAAGGTCACCCTTCTAGCATTTTGCTTCCCACTTTTCAAGCTCACCAGTCAAGGCAGTCTTATTATGAGAAAATGTATCTTATTTCAAACTAAGCTCAAGTATGTTAAAAATTAACAGCGTTGAAGGATGATAAACATAATGATAGTGTAATCATATTTCTTCTGCTAAGTGTCGTGAAGAAATTTTCTGTAGAATTTTTGCAAGAATGTCAAATGAAGGTTTTGAATCTCAAAGAAACCAACTGCACATCATTTGAGCACTGTGACTATTAATTTTGATTCTAAAAATATAATTAGATATACAACTTCTCCCACCAAAAGCTAAAGCCCAGAGAAATAAAAGAAAAACAACCCCTACTCAGATGGAATTGCTAATAAATTATAATAGGTTTATCTGTGCAATTACTACATAATTTACAACTGTGAATAAAAATGATAAGTATCGGCTGCACTACAACACGTACTGGCTACCGATTATCCAGCAACATGTCAGATCACATACATTGAGTTTGCTTTCCCTTTCCCTTGTGGAATTTACATGGATGAAATTCAAGCAACTGCCATTACAACCAAATTAGTGTGCAGAGCTGCAATTGTAGTACCAGTTGAGCATGATTCCATGTTGAGCATCTTTTAAACAGAGCAACCATGAATGGGCTAGTTATGACGCTGCAAAGTACCACGGTCTGCGGTTCAGTCACCATTCATTTTAAGGCCACCTAATGAGTCAGATACCCCATTGCCGTTACCAAATTTGTTGAACTCATATTCTATTGTTTTGGCAATCTGTGTTCCTTCTGCAGCTGGCTCAGGTACGTCCACATGAAAAGAACCCTGCTTGATGGGTTGAACGGATTCATTGATGAAACATTGCTGCTTGATGTAGTCGTAGAGCAGTTGATGAAAATGGTGATCCAAGGAGAAGCAATTGTCACTTCCATTCTGTGAATGTTGAGATGATCCAGAACCTTCCCTTTTACAGAAACGAGGAAGAGATTCATAATCCATTATCTACACAAACTCAAACATAACTACAGGATTAGTCCATTGGAATACAAGGTTAGACTCTTTCACCATAGTATGTTTTTCCTTCCATCCAGTTGCAACTATCAATCAGAAATCGAATTCCAGAGAAAAAGACTTCTAATCATTGACATAAAACAAAAAAACAAAAAAAAACAAGGATTGGTCTGATGAGACATTTGGAAACCACATGGGTACTCAGAGAGCGTGCAGGAGAGTAGTTTATGCCCATGAATAATTCAACTAATAGAGACATGATTTGTAAATAATTCACACACATTCAATACTGAAGCACTAATCATCACAGGAAAAACATTGTACCTTCAACAACTCATCTGTACCACAACCAGACAATACTTGTACTTTTCTCCTTGTCCTCTCCTGCAAAAGGGGCTTAACAACCTGCCAACAGTCCAAGAATTAAAACACTGCTATTTCCAAAAGTATATAAATAACAATTTAAGAACAAATATAAGCATCATACCTCTACGGCAAATTGCTCACACAATAAAATTCAGTTAAATACAACACAGGAATCCACCATATCATAAAGATCAATAATGTTAAGGCTAACCTTCCAACAAGCTGAGAATATGTAAGGCGCATTTACAATGTAGTACGTACTTGTCTTCTCTGGGTAATTCAAATCATCAACTGTTGATATAATTGTCAGCAACTGCACAGAAGTAAACCAAAACGGCAATGAATATTACGAGGTTTAACAGATTCCAAATCTTGCTATGTGCGTAATAAGTATTGAAAAAATTTGTTACGTGGGTACAATAGGAAAGAACGCAGTTCAAACTGTAATGAATTAACTAAAATTATGTGATATGAAGTTGTACTGATTCGTACCTTAATGTGGCTTAGTGCTGAAAGCTTCAAGCCAGTCATATCTAAAACTTTCACACACGTGGTAATAGGCTTACCATACTTCTTCGACGCAGAAGGCTGCAACCAAATGCACATATCAGAAATTGACATGAAAACTTCAGAGACTCCAAGATCTAATACTTACCAAAATAACACGATCTCGATATTCATTGATTTGAATGTGTGACTGCACATAGTAGTGAACCTGAAAGGAAACGCCTAGTTCATAATGAGCCCAAGCATCAAGGTGAAGTAGCAGAAGCACACAATTCAAATTCAGAAACTTTTGTCTTAGAAGATGGTCTACATAATCATAATACTTACAGACGCTTTATCAAATGTACTTAACCCAACCCCAATAGCAAAGACTGGCATACCCTGAAAAGAAATAAAAATGACATAAACGTGCAGGAGTGCAGCACAACAAAACATGAAAGTAAAACTAGCAGCAAAGTAACTATCAATTATAACAATTAACAGTAATAGTATGTTTCGACGACGTAATAATCATGATCCAGTCTCACCCTCCTCCCCTGACAATGGAACAGGATATTGCAGGATTGAAATTGCAGACAGCGTTGGGGCATAGTCAGAAAACTACAAAGATCATAAGCAATATAGGTTTTCAGTAAGAATGAGCACCTCTCTAGAGTAACCTGAAAGGCCTATGAGCTGTGAGTCTCGCACTCCTCTGTACAAATCAATTGGAAGTATGGGTTTCTGCAAGGATGAATAAGACTCTGATAATGTAAGCATTCTTTTGACTACCACAGGGACTAAATAGATTGTTAATTTGGGAGTGACTGAAAAATAACAGTATGTTGGGAAAGCATGGGAATGGGAATAACTTACAGCCAATATATTGTCAATCTCATTTTGCACCCTCCAGTTTAAACAATCTATCAACTGGAACAACATATAGATATCATTTAAATCCAAAAAAGAAAAAGAAAAAGTGAGCAGGGATTTCATTGCATGAAATTTGAAGCAAAAGTGCGCATGTTACCATTTTATGGGCTTTGACAACATTCCACTCTCTTGCTCTCAGAAAACGCCCAAAAGTCTCAACTAGATATCCTTGGTGCACATTCTACGAATCAAATAACAACATTTGGGATTAGCCAAGCAAGTAGAGAAACCCAGAACAAATAGCAAAGGCCAAAATTTGAAGAGAGTATTTCATTAGCGAAAAAGGAACTACATTAAGTGTTCATTACCGAAAAATAGCTAGAAAGGAAATGATAAAAATAATTTCCATAACCTGGAAAGAAAAAAAAGCAGCAGTTTGACTGATGCTGTCAGACATTCAAAATCATTGAATTAGATTTGTCAGATTGAGACGAAGATGTAGATACATGTTTTGAGTGAGGCACAAAATGCAAACATTGAGAAAAGTTTCAGCATTGATGAATTCGGTATCAGCAAGTGACTAATACCAAGCTCCCCGAATTCAACAAATCAGAAGCCCGCACACACACAGTTTAAACAAGAACAAGTATTCAAAGTAGAGTAATAAAGTAGAGAAAACAAAAAGGGAAGAAGAAAGTAGAAGAACAAACTAGTTTGAGAGTTGAGACGAGAAAACGCGAACCTGAAATGTTATCTTGAGGGGTTCATCAACTGGCATTCCAATAGTAACAAACAAAATGAGGAACAGGAAGAGAAAAGAAGAGAAGAAAGAAAGAAAGAAGGGAGGAAAGAAAGGAAGGACCTTGATCCATCAAAGCTTGGAATTGCTTGATCGCCTCCTGAGAAACGATCCCCATATCAATCACTGAGCAAAACGATCTCAAAGTCTGAAACTGATGATCGAGAGAGCCAAAAAGAGGTAGGAGGATCGAGGAGGCTAGACTTACTGTGAACAAGTAGTAAAGCAGTCTCCTTTTGACTATGTTTTATAGTTAAGCACTTGCTTTCCGGAAAGGATTTGTTTATGAGAGAAAGACAAAAACAGCAACACTGTGACTCGACACTCCTCTCTCTCTCTCTCTCTCTCTCTCTCACACACACACAGAACTAAACTAGAGAGAAACTAGAGGAGCCAACTAGCGAGAAGAAGAGAGGTTATTTTTCATTATTATTTAACCAAGGCAGGCCTACCACCCCGGTTTTCAATACCCTAATTATTTGTTTCTGGGTTTTGCTCCTATATTAATGGCACAAGTTTTTCTTGCTTTAATTTGTAGGTGCGAAATTGTGAATGGAGTAGTTCTTTTTTCTTTTCTTTTTGTCGAACGGAGTGGTTGTTACGAGCATGGTCACAGTTAACCTCACTTATCTTACTAATCTATACAGCTTTTTCACTTATCTTAGCTTCACTTATCTTCCAATTAAAAAGAAAGGAACAAAGAAAAGGACACAAGAAAATAGTAGTTTTTTTTTTATTCTGATCAAATCAGAAAATAGTAGTTTGATCCTGCATGCTCATGAGGGTGTAAAAAAGAGATCGAGTGAATGAATGAAGGGTGAAAGAGAATGGAAAAGAAAAGATTCCATTAGTTGGGTACGTACTGGTAGTCTTGGGTTGGAGCCGAAGCACTTGATTCTTTCTTATTTTTCGAGTAGCAGGAAATATAATTATTTATTTGGCGGGAAGGAAGCTAGTATCACCTACGTACGTTCAAGTCAGGTTTTTGTTTTTGTTGTTTATCGATCATGATCTGCACCTTGTATATGATATGACTAAGGAAGTTTCCCGGCCTCCTCCCATGCACCCACTTTCATACATGGACCAATGGATATATGGGTGCAGCTACCATGGAATTGGACGGTGGTGCCGACCATCGGCTCCACCATTCTCGAATCTCGACTTGTTTAAGTGGGGCACATGATCCAGTAGTGATCCACAACATATATGACATGACCCATGATCAGATTTTGGGCCAGGCCCAATAGGCTAAACTTTGATCAGACAAGTCATTTGATTTCTTATAGCTACTGCTCACTGTTTACTGGAAGCCCGACTCATCGATCATCCATATGCGTAAACTTACACTTCTCACTAGTATTTATACGAGCTAGCTAGTTGTAATAGTATATACGAGTCCGTGACCATGTACGTATTCTACTCTTTCTAAAAGTCTAATTAACCCCCGCAAGAATTCTTAAACCTGTCATTTGTAATTCTGTACAAATACACAATGTCGTGTATCTGTTGAGTTTCGACTTCTAGCTAGCTAGCTACATGCTTAATTATTATAATCAAGTTAGAATTAAGTATGCTCCTCTTCTGAAAGTATATACGGATATTCTGTATGCGATCCGTTTCGTATATGAGGGTGCACAGGGATGGATCGGATAACATTATTATACTTTAAGCAATATACATATACACACACGACGTATATACTCATTGATGCTCCATGTAATTAGAGAAAGTCAATGTGAAATGTGGACTTTTTCGATGTCCGGCCACAAACAAGAATCTTAAGGTCCCTGTAAACAAAGGCTAACCCCCCCAATCAAAAAAAAAAAAAGGTCCCTGTATATAATAAAATAATATGTTCAACTAACTCCATGCATGCCTTTCACCTATGTTACAAATTTTTTAGTGAAATTTAACACCGTTTTTTACGATTCATATACTCATGTCTTACTTTTTATAAGAAAATATCTAAATTATTCATGTTTTAATCTCTTCAAGTTGTTTAAGACACTTTTTATAAGAAAATGTCTTAACTATCTATATTTTAATCTCTTCAAATTGTTTAAGACAGAGACATTTTAGATATTGTTTTATAAAAAGATAAGACAAGGGTGTCTGAATTGTAAAATAAAAAAGTGTGTAAATTTCAACCCAACTTTTTTAGCTTAAGTGTAGTATATTTCTCCAACTGGCTTCTCCGAGTTCAAGCTCTCGGCCTCTCAGTACGTTTTTCAAAGCCAGACATGAATAATATTGGGGGCATGTAAACATGAGACTCGAGAGAGATGTGAGCTGTATATATTAGACAATCATAAGGGGCCGACGCGCGGTCAAACCAAAGCAGCTACCTAGCTGCTACATATTAAGTCATGAATATCAATATCTCTGGTAGGGTAAATCAATATTCAAAAGAAAGAAATTAGCTAGCTTATATTGTTGAGCGAAAATTATACAGCGTACCCGGGTGCGCCACGCATCCGTTCATTTCCGCCGTCCATTTTGAAAAAGTCAAAAATTCGCGTCAAATGGACGGCGGAGATGGACGGGTGCGCGGCGCACCCGGGTGCGCTGAATACGCTCTCGTTGTTAAGATCGAGTTGAGACTTAACTCGAGTGTCAGGACTGATCAGGATCCGATCCATCGGGTGAGTTATAACTGATATGTCAGTGTTGTTGACGACAAAGGAGACCGGGGCGGCCTTGCCCTTGGCCTCCCCTTCTGATATAGATCATGATGAAATCCAGCAGAGTAGTACTAGCACTGCAGCCACTGCTGGCCATGTCGACGGAAGTGAAAACCATCAGCCGCAGCAACAGTATCACTGTGATGCAGATGAAGATGAAGATGATGAGAATCAGTTGCAGGGCCAGTTCCAGCACGAGTGCAACATCTCAAGGACTAGTGTATGGGAGATAGAAGAGGAAGAAGAAGAAGATGATCTTCATGAGGGTTCAAACTATTCAATTGGAGGATCACATGCTGGTATCCCAATTCAGATCAAAGAACTTTTCGGGGAGAAGCGTTACTTTCCCATGCCTTCCATCAAGGAAGAACAATATGATCATATTCATGGTCTGCCTCGTTCTTCTTCATCGTATAACTCTAACGGCGACGTCATTGTTGACTGCGTTTATGTGGCAGTCGGAAAGAGCGAGTCAAGCATGGACGCCTTAAACTACGCCGTCAAGCAGGTGGTGCCGACACCTAACACCATCCTCTATCTCATACACAAATACATCCCTAGTCCATGTAAGCTGCCAGTCAATTTTGTTAGTTTCTTCCATATGATCGATCACTGTTATTCAACTGTGTATCCATCAATTAGCTAGCTAGTAGCTTATCCCTTAGGTGTGTGTGATGATTATTCTCCGTCTGACTTAGCTAGCTTAAAGACAAGATTGATATGTAGCTCGCTATAATTTCATCGGTTTATCGATCACCCTGGCTAGCTAACTAGCTCCCAATCAAGTTTTGCAGAAGTCACGGGAGAAAACCAACCTGCTACCTGCCCCCTCCTTTTGACCATTATTAAGAGTATGTACTACTGTTCTGATAATCTGTATCTTCTAGGCATGCATATGAAAATATAATTACGTTTCATTGACATTAATAATTGACATAAACAATTAAGCAAGCAATGAAGGGCATATCGATCAGTTCGAGTAAAGTTATCGAATTTATGTACATATATTGATGATTAATTTGTGTACCAATTATATATCTTCGTGTATGTACGTACATCGATCACACTACAACATTGTACATATATATATATATATATATATATATATATATATATATATGCGCGCAGTAGGAAAACTTCCAAAAAGTCAAGTGAGCCCAGAACAAGTGGAAAGCTTCATGGCTCAAGAATCAGGCAAGAGAAGACAGCTCCTTCAGAAGTATATTGATACATGCTCGGCTGCAAAGGTACTTGCATTGCGTATGAATGCCCGCATGCATCTACGTAATGATATCATAATTCATATATGGGAAGAACCTAGCTAGCTAATGGAAAATCGAATGCAGGTTACGGTGGATACTCTGTTGATTGAAAGTGATATGATCGCAAAGGCTATTGTGGACCTTATTCCTCTTCTCAACATAAGAAAACTGGTGCTCGGAACTAACAAATCTAATTCCAGGTACGTAATTTATCAAGTACCCTTGATTAAGCTCTTGATGCATTTGATTAAGCTCGTTGGTATTTGTATTTGGTAGGAAATTGATGTCTGGGAAAGGAGCAAGAGGGATAGCTGATCAAGTCCTTCGAGGTGCACCCCAAGGTTGTGAGATCAATATCATTTGTCAAGGAAATCAGGTGATGATTAATGACTCGCTTTCCCCACGTGGCATTGCCAGTGCCATTGATGATCACATTCCGCCAGAGACTCTTTCCCCTAAAGGAGGAGCCAACTGTGATAACCCTAACTCAGTCCTAGACGCCTCTCAGAGAAATGGAGCCTTTTCATTCCTGTGTTTTAAGCCCAAGTTCTCCCATTCTTTTAAGTCATTATAGAATTTGCCTATGCATCTCATTATTAGCGGGGATAGCTCAGTTGGGAGAGCGTCAGACTGAAGATCTGAAGGTCAGGTGTTCGATCCACCTTCACCGCATTTGTAAATTGTATTTGCTTTTTCTATTTTTCTCTTTGTAAAATGACTCAATTATTGTGCAAATCACCTGATGTGCAAAACCTATCAAGAATTGCTTTACCATAGAGGCTTAACACCTTGTATCGAAAAAAAATAAAAATAAAAATTGAGGCTTAACACCATATATGGTGAGAGAGTCAGAGAGAGAACCTACAAAAAGAGGGAATGAACTGATTCATCCTGCCTATATTTCTCTGAGAATTCAAGCAATGATTATGCAATTTAATTTTCAAAGTGTCAACAGGTACAAACAATAACAACAAACATACAATCCTTTTGTCAGGAACATTTCCAATCGACACTATACTACTATTGCTAAAAGAAATCGAACTCTAGGTAATTAGCGGAACCTTTTTGATCAGGAGCAACTTTCATGATGGTTGGCGCCTTCTCCTTCGCACTCGGTGAAACTGTTGGGGCAGGCATCCGCTCAATCTCAACAGGCTTTGGGATCTCAGGTGGGGTTGCACAACGTATCAATGCCCAATTTACACCTTCAAAGAAGGGGTGTTGCTTTATCTCAGTTGCCCCTCGTTTGTATGCCAATCTGTTCTGCGGTTCCTTCACAAGCAATCCCCTGATCAGGTCTCTCGCAGCAAAACTCACAACTGGTGATTCTGGAAACCGCAGGGGCTGACCCACAACATTGTACAATGTTCCTCGATTCCCAGAACCCTTGAAAGGAGTCTTACCAAACAACAGCTCATACAAAAAGATTCCAAAAGTCCACCAGTCAACAGCACTTCCATGACCTTCACCCTTGATAATCTCAGGCGCCAAATACTCATGAGTCCCAACAAATGACATAGACCGGGCATCAGTTGGTTCTGCCATGAGCTCAGGTAATGGTCTTACTTGGTTACCAATTTCGTACTTAGGTTTTTTGTCCTTTTTGGACTTGCTAGAAAACAGACGGGGTGAGAAGCACGTTGTAGGAGCTACACATGATGGTTGGATGCAGGAAGGAGGCTCAATGCAAGCTGGCTGAACACAATAAGCAGAGTTTTTCCGCAAGGGCTCAAACTCCATTGAAGCGGTCTTGACTAGAGTTGGATTAACAGCACAAAGGAGTGAGAGATCAAAATCAGAGAGCATTATGTGTCCATCTTCCCTCACCAGCACATTTTCAGGCTTAAGGTCACGGTACACAATCCCAAGCATGTGGAGGTACTCCATAGATAGCAGGACCTCTGCAACATAGAATCTGCAAGCTCAAATGAAATTAACTTATTACTATCAAGCGCTACAAAGGCATGATTTAAGTTTTAGTGACATATAGGACCATTGCTCCAATTAGTTGAACAACTGCAGAAAACAAGATATGGCAACATATCACTAAATCAGTGAACCCTTAATTCTTGAAAATACCAGACTTTAGTAGGACATTTTCCCTTAAAGATCATATGATACTTGGAGGCTGATGTTCAGATTCATCTGCCTATAATACAAGTTCCTAGCTTTTATGAAGGAAGAATAGGAAACAGCACTTAATGTCCGGATAAGATTGGGAAACCATATTGAGAACTTGGATAATGAAATAATACCAGAAATGTTCTAGATAATATAAATATGATATGATCAGATCGGTATGGCCAGAAAACATCACTAGCTCAAATTTGTTGTAAAAATTTATTGAATTTACATATTTAGCAAGTATGTTAAGAGAACTAAAAAGCTTGAGAGCGTTTTCATAGTATAATGTTTGCTTAACGAACTATGCCTATAGGGATATAATATATATAATTGTTACTGAGCACATCAACACCCTTTATTTTCACACGAAATGTATCCCTGCTCAGTTAGACCATAAATTTTTAGATCTTATGACCAAGCTAATTGAACAGGCAAATACTAACCAGATGTATTCCCAACAAATAATGAATTTATCATTTTGTGAAGAGAAAAACAAACCTTTTTTGTTTTAGTTAAATTCAGTTTCTTAAATTAACAATGATATTATGTGCAAGTTTATGGAACATACTTCACTGCCTGCTCAGAAAAATGCTTTCCCGGCTGCCTCTGCCGAAGAGTGTGCAAGTCTCCTCCGGGACAGAACTCCATTACCAAGCAGGAAAATTTATCCGTCTCAAAGTGGGTGTATAATGTTGGAAGGAAGGGATGATCCAGAGATTGTAGTATCTCTCTTTCTGTCTGAGCACGAAGAAGCTTTTTCCGACTTGCAAGAGATTCTTTGTCCATAACCTTCATAGCAAAATAACATTTGGTACCGCTCAACTCCGACAGATAGACACTCCCGATATCCCCACAGCCTAACCTCTTTAACAATCTGAAATGACCTAAACCCATTACCCCATCTCTTGCTCGGACAGCTTGTATGGCTTCCCATCTCAAGTCATTTGCTTTGTGTGGCTTGCTGATGCTGGTACTAAAGCTGCTACAAGTGCTCTCATCACTGACATCACTGCTTGTGCTTACCCTACTCATACTGCTCTTGCCACTTTCCACAAAATTCTTGGCACTTCCACTGGTCTTGGCAATACTGCTGGCTCCATCACTAACTTTTGCTGAAACCGAGCTGTTCTTCACACTTCCATACTCAGACATCTTCTTTTCTTGATCAACATAACTTTCCAGTGAGCCTCTAGTCGGATGGACA
Organism: Fragaria x ananassa; assembly: GCA_034370585.1. Classification (NCBI taxonomy): domain Eukaryota; kingdom Viridiplantae; phylum Streptophyta; class Magnoliopsida; order Rosales; family Rosaceae; genus Fragaria; species Fragaria x ananassa. Next base: position 169,423 of record CP139765.1, on the reverse strand, counting down.
GCTGAGTCTACTTCCTTTGATGCATTCTGAAGGTTGGATGACAATGAAATCGAATTCAATTTATCCATCAACAAATCAGTCGATCCTACTTCATTGGAATCTGCTGGCCTTTTACTATCAGAAGATTCTACTGCAACATGCTTTGATGAATTCTGTACAGATTTCAGCAATTTCTCAGGAGCCACCAGCTCCGATTTGGTTGCTTTCGTAATGTGTGTGGGCAATTCCCTGAGATCATCTGAATCTACCGTTTGAGCACCAGCTGCTTTCGGTTGCAATCTGGACAAAGCTCTAGCACCAGATTTTGAGGCCATCAGATTTCAGTGGTACAAAGTGTATCAAGCAGATGGAATAAAATCAACGTTATCCGGCATTATGAGCATCCTTGCATCTTCCACTTTAGCAGCCAAACATAGTTCCGTGTCAACTCTCGCAGCAGCAATAGAAAATCTACAAGTATACTCCAATAAGTTATAACAAGCCATCATGAAAAGATTTAGATGCAATAAGAAGACAGAGAGAGAGAATGGAGATCCTGTGTGCATACTCATATAAATTAACTCAAGTAACAAATTTACAGGAAATATGCAATCCCTTGACATGACTTCATTAAGCAATCGAAGGAGAGAGCATCAGCAGCCCATATATGCGTATGTATTGTACTTGGTAGAGCTCAAACTTGTGTTACTCAATTTCATTATATAAAAGTAGCAGCCATTGGAAATTGGTAAACAGATATTCAAGAAGCCACAAGGTTAAAGCTACATGCAGAGGTGAAGAGATGATGCTGAATGTATACAAGGAAGTAGAGAAGAAGCAAAATATATATAGAGAGAGAGAGAGAAGCTGATACATGTTGAATAGATTGGAGCAAGTGAATGAAGTTGATCAGGGTAAGAATGAAGAGAAGGCTCAGATCTATAATGAGGGAGCCTGTACCTTTTTGTGGAGGAACCCAAGACGGATCGAGAGAGAGAGAGAGAGAGAGAGAGGCAGGCGTAGAAAGAGTGGCTTATTGGAAGGGTCAGAGTTTAGTCAAAAGAGGTGGTCGCAGCTGAGCTTTGCTGCGTGTGATGAGAATCAAGGTAAACCGGACGGACTGGGCCTCCGCTTAAGGCGCAGAGGATGGGGGAAGAGAGAAAAAGAGAAAGAGAAAGAGAAGGAGAAAGAGAAAGAGAAAGAGATCAAAGTTAAAAGAGAAACAATGCTTCTTGTATTTCTTCATTCAATTATTTCTTTTTGTATTTCTTCATTCAATTATTTCTTTTTGTTTGCATTTTCATCATCCCCCCCCCAAAACAAAATCTATGTTATACTTATACTCCCGACACACCGATACCGATACGATACATCAAAATATGTGTCCGATACGCCATGTAGAGTGTCTAAAAAAGTTAACTTTTTGGACACGTTGACCAATACGTCACGTCAACATGTATTGACTGGATAACAAAAACAAAAACAAAAAACAGAACTAAAAGTCTAAAACCTAATCGAAGAGGAAACCCACTTTAACGAAGCCGCATAGAAAAGGAACGACGAAAAAGGAAGCCGAGGAATGACGTTGATATTCTCTGTCACTGCGAGAACGACGTCGTATTTCCCTGTCAGTGAGATTGTTCCTCCGCCGACGCCGCTCTGCGAGAACAACAAGAACGGCGTCGCCTTTCTCTGTCACAACGACTCTTCCTACACCGATGTCGCCTCTGCCTACAGCCGCCTGTGCCTAAACCCTCTCTTTGGTTGTAAGGTCAATCTTAATCTCAGCTTTGAAGTGTTTGGTGATTGCAGTCTCATTTGCAGTAACAGAAAAGCATATAATATTTTGACTCATCTTCTTGTTTCTTAGGTGGTAAATGCATATGAGTTGTTGGTGTGCCTACTGCCTCATTTTTCAAAGAATGATATTGTCTCCTTTTTGGCTTTTTTCAGAGAATTGCTACTACCCAAAGTTGATGGATTGCTTCTTTTTAGCTTTTATGTTGTTAATTATGAACTTGAATCATTTTATCTATCAAGGATAAAGGATGATGTCAATGCATGCGTGTCTTACTCTTCTGTATTTTGAATACCTTAGTTATGGGGTTTTAGGCAGTTGGTGTTGTTATGGGGTTAGGAAAGTTGGATTTTCATTCAGTTTGATGAATGTGTTGAATTGGATAGAACTATTTGGTAATCATCATTTAGATTAAAAATTGACTCTCTTTTATGTAATTTGTTACAGTTATGCAATTGCTTAAATTTAGAACATTATTTAAACAATGTGATGAATTTATTCATATTTGAGTATTTTTTTATTAATTATAAATATATAAATAAATAATTATATTTGCCGTATCCAAGCCGTGTTGAAAATGTAGTTTTTGAGTTTTATCATGTCGATATGTATCGTGTCGCCGTATCTGTGTCCGTGTCCGTATCCGTGCAATATAAAACTAAACTAAAGGGACTTCAATCTCAAAAAAAAAAGTTAAAGGGGGCTTGGAATCAACAAAGTGCTCATTTCTCTATGGAGATCATAAGTTGATCCAAATTCTCGGTTGGGGCCGGCCTTTGGGTCTTGGCGACGTCGAGTTGCGGCTATCGGACGAGAATTGCCAAGTAGTTTTCTTCTATGGTTTTTGGTTTGAGGTTTGAGCAAAGGGATCTCGGCTTGCAGACTTGTGCAGGAAGGTGGTTGTCTCTTCCAACCTTTGAGTCGCAGTGGCTACACGATTTCGCCAGAAGTTTTTTGATTTCTCTGGGCGTCGATGGTGATTGAAGCGAGTCGGATTAGGGCAGATTGATGAAAGGAGTCGGGGCTTGCAGTCATGTCGAGGAAGATGGTGGATTTGTCTTATTCGGAGTGTAACGACGTGGATGGAGGATTATGTGGCTTCACGGTGGTCGTGGCGGCGGCATGCTCGAAATCACATCTCTTTAGTCAGCAATAGATTGTTTTCGAAAGGAAGTAGTGCTTCGAAGTCTGGATGGTGTTGATGTTGTTTTTCAGGAGGAAAGAGATGTGATTTCGAGTTGCCTGATTTCAGCTGTGGCTGCCAGGAGATTGTTAAATAAAGGTTGTCAGGCATTCTTAGCTCATGTTGTGGATGCAAGTATAAGAGTGTTGGAAGTGGGGGATATTCCTGTTGTAAGAGAGTACGTGTTTCCCGAGGATTTGCTTGGTTTGCCTCCTGTAAGGGAGATAGACTCTTCTATCGAGTTGCTTCCTGGAACTATGTCTATCTCTCAGGCACCTTACAGAATGGCTCCAACGGAATTGAAAGAGTTGAAGATTCAATTACAGGAGTTGGTAGATAAGGGTTTTGTTCGGCCTAGCATGTCTCCATGGGGTGCTCCGGTGTTGTTTGTTAAGAAGAAGGACGACACCATGAGACTATGCATTGATTATAGGAAGCTGAATCAAGTCACAGTGAAGAATAAGTACCCGTTGCCACGCATTGATGATTTGTTTGATCAGTTGAGAGGTGCCTTGGTGTTCTCAAATATTGATTTGAGATCTGGTTATCATCAGTTGCTGATTCAGGATAGTGATGTAGCCAAGACTGCCTTTCGATCACGTTATGGTCATTATGAGTTTGTGGTGATGCCTTTTGGACTTACTAATGCACCCGCGGCGTTCATGGATCTCATGAATAAGGTGTTTAGTCCATATCTTGACCGTTTCGTGATCGTGTTCATAGATGATATTTTGGTGTACTCGAAAATTGAGAAGGAGCATGCCAAACATCTAAGATTAATATTGCGGACTTTGAGGAATGTACAGTTGTTTGCCAAGTTCAGCAAGTGTGAGTTTTGGATGGATAAAGTGGGATTTCTAGGTGATGTAGTTTCAGCTGAAGGTGTTAGTGTGGATCCCCAGAAGGTGGAAGCGGTGTCCAATTGGAAAAGACCCACAACTGTGACTGAGATTCGTAGTTTCTTGGGATTATTAGGTTATTATCGGTATTTTGTGCAAGACTTTTCAAAGATTACAGCTCCACTATCTAGATTGACCAAGAAGGGAGTGAAGTTTGAGTGGTCAGATCAGTGTGAGCAAAGTTTTCAAGAATTAAAGAACCGCTTGACTAGTGCTCCGGTGTTGGCACTTCCGGATGATAGCGGGGAGTATGTGGTGTTTTGTGATGCTTCTAGATGAAGTCTAGGTGGAGTTTTGATGCAGCATGATTGAGTGATTGCTTACGCTTCTAGGCAATTGAAGCCGCATGAGGTGAATTATCCCACTCATAATTTAGAGCTTGCAGCTGTGGTTTTTACTCTCAAGTTGTGGAGACACTATCTTTATGGAGCCAAGCGTCAGATTTTTACCGATCACAAGAGTCTTCGGTATGTGTTCACACAAAGGGAGTTGAATATGAGGCAAAGAAGGTGGATGAAGTTGATCAGTGATTATGATTGCACTATAGAGTATCATCCAGGAAAGGCTAATGTGGTAGCTGATGCTCTTAGTCGCAATCCCTCCGTGTCTTTGTTTCACTTGAGGATGGTTCGAGTTCCACTTCTTTGTGAGCTGCGAGCTACATGGGTGGATTTGAAGTGGGTGCTTTGGTAGCTAGTTTCCATGTGAGGCCAATTTTGGTTGATAAAGTTCGGGAGACACAGTATAATGATCATTCCATAGTTCGGTTGATAGAAAGAGCAGCGAATGGCGCCGCCGTAAATTTTTTGGTAAGCAGAGATGGGTCGTTATTGTTCAAAAGTAGGCTTTGTGTGCCAAAGAGGAACGAAGAGTTAAAGTTTGAGCTAATGGAGGAAGCTCATAGTTCCGCTTATGTTGCACACTCGGGGAGTACAAAGATGTATCGGACTCTGAAGGATTATTATTGGTGGCCAAACATGAAGAGGGAAATTGCAGCTTTTGTGAGTAGGTGTCTGATTTGTCAGCAGGTGAAAGCTGAAAGGCAAAAATCTTCAGGGTTGCTTGAGCCGTTGCATGTTCCAGTGTGGAAGTGGGACCACTTCACCATGAATTTTGTCTTCAGTTTACCTCGTACCCGTGAAGGGCATGACGGTATTTGGGTGATAGTGGATAGACTCACTAAATTTGCTCATTTCTTACAGGTGGGAAAGAAGTATTCGCTAGATAAATTGGCTGAGCTGTATGGAAATGAGAAGATTAAGGTGGTCAGAGATAGACTCAAGGCTGCTCAGAGTAGGCAAAAGAATTATGCAGATGTCCGCAGGAAGGACCTTGAGTTTCAAGTAGGTGATTGGGTGTTCCTGAAACTATCTCTTTAGAAAGGGGTAGTACGTTTTGGCAAGCGTGGGAAGCTAAGTCCGAGGTATATTGGGCCTTATGAGATAATAGAGCGAGTTGACTCTCTTGCCTATCGGTTAGCTTTGCCTCCGGAGTTGTCCAGGATACATAATGTGTTCCATGTATCTATGCTTCGCAAGTATATTGCCGATCATTCTCATGTGCTGGAAGAGCAGCCGATTAGTTTGCAGAAAGATTTGTCCTATGAAGAGGAGCCGAATCAGATTCTAGACCGGAAGGAGCAAGTGCTTAGGAGCAAGTGCTTAGGAGCAAGTCAATTTCGCTCGTCAAAGTGCTTTGGAGAAGCCACCAAGTAGAGGAAGCTACTTGGGAGTCAGATGAGCAAATGAGGCAGCAGTATCCTTATCTCTTTAAGTAGCGAGTTTGTAAATTTCAAGGACGAATTTTTTGTAAGGAAGGGAGAATTGTCACGCCCCGACCCATAATTTTTACCTTTATTACTGGCATAGTGGTAAGTAGAATTTTACCGTGTTCGTCATTAAGTATAAAATGTAATTGATCCTCAGAGAGGTGTATGAGACAATTATTTTGTGGGATTATTCTAAGGAATGAATTTTGACGACGGTAAAAAAATGGTAATTTTTCCTAGTAAAATGTAATTTTATTGGGGTATTATTTTGAGGTGTTGAATTTTGGATTTTTTAGGGGACTTGGACCCGGAGCGGGCCAAGCCCATTTTTCTTTTTCTTTCTTTCTCCCCGCCCGCCCGCGCGCCCTCTCTCTCTCTCCCTCTCCTCGACCCGTTTCTGCCCGGATTTGCCCGAGCCCGACCGCCGCCGTCAGGCCGCCCCAGACCGCTGCGCCAGTCCCGATCGATCGGTCTCCCTCCCAGCTTCCATTCAAGACCGGTGGCAGCCTCCCTAGCGCCGTCAATCGGGAGAAAAGCCGCCCGAAAGCTCCGGTTGCCCGAAGCTTCTTTTCGCCGAAACTCCTTCCTCTGGCCGCCATAGCCGGCAAGCCATAGCTCAAAAGAAAGCCCTCCTCCCGTACTTCAATCCCTCCAAAGGGCTCGGTCCATCTCGAGCTAGGTAAAGAGAAATCGGTAATGGAAATTTTAGGGTTTTATTGTGTGTTTGTGTTCGATTGACGTGGTTAGGCTTAGAATTGGAGTTTGTGGTAGTTAGGAATGTTGTAGAGGAGGTTGAGAGGAAGATGTTGCTAAATTTTGGTGACCATCGGAGGTCGCCGGAGTTGGTCGCCGGCCGCCGCCGCCGCCGATAAAATGTTTTTGGTGGGGAAAAATGTGAGGAGTTTAATGAAATAAGTTTTAGAATTTTTGGAGGAGTTTTGGATAGGTTTCAGAATTGTTGAAGTTTGGTATTTTTAGCGGATTATTAATTTATAATCCGGCCATTGAATTTTATTTGGTAGAAGGTGATTTTGAGGTTGTCGGTAGCTTTTGTGGAGTTTTGAGGTTGGCAGTGGATTTAAGATTTTGGAGTGTTAGGCTTGGTTGAGTGCGCAAAGCATATTTAATTATGCATGTTTTGCTGTAAGTGTCGGTATTTTATTTATTTGGAACAGGACGTGAGGAGGCTCGAGCGGAAGAGACCTCCGACCGACATCAGACTTAGGCTTAACCAGTGAGTGGACCTTTGTTTTTAATGATTATGTTCGAAATATTTTATCGTTTTGAATGATTTTCTGTTGTTGGATATTTTCCGAAATTGAGAATTTCGGTGATTATACTCTTACATGAGAATAGTATGTATATGATTAAATGCTAGCTAGCTATACGTGATTTCCCCCATACCGAGGTACAATTCCGGTATGGGTGACGTGAGCGTTAGACGTGAGCGTCGTAGCCCTGTGCGACTTTCTAATTTCGTATTTAATTATTCAAAGATTTCGTACAAGGAGTAAGCACGTATATATTACCACTCGGCCGCTTTCCCCCAACCTGAGGTACAATTCCAGTATGAGGTGATGTGAGCGTTAGACGCAAGCATAGTAGATTTGTATGATATCTACATTATTCAAGTTGTTCATAGATATCGTACAAAGGGCCAGGCGAGTGTGCATACATACTATATATATAATATCCTGGCCTGAGAGGCAATTTCTTAAAGTTTGGGAGTCTAACCAGGCTGGACCCCAGTTCAGAATCTTTCCAGTGGAGCTCTTGTTTTTGCCGCTGATGAAAGCATTTTTGGGGAAATATTTATTTGTTGTCGGAATCGTTTTGTCCACTCACTCTGACGTGTTGAATATTTTCCCCTGGGCTCTTCGTTTTTAAAAATGCCCAGTCTGCAGAGCTCGCGTCAGTCTAGTAGGAGACGTCGAGACATAGTCACCCATCTATCAGCTACATTTCGCCAGTAGGTTACCTGTTTAATCTACTAGGGGTTTGTTAGCTTTCGTTGTATTTTATTTTATTTTTAGTAGCTTTGAATACTATTGGAATTCTTGTGTATTTTATTTTGGCTACTTTTGGGTTGTAGCGGAGGATTTATTTTGGGAATAAAAATGTGGTTCTTAAATTCTTAAGTTAGGGTTGTCCATTTTCGAGAGGGGTTTGCCGAGTCTTCGGTAAATTTTCCTTGGAGGTGGTCCCCGCAGGACTCATCTCGGGTTTCGGGGTGAAATTCGGGGCGGGTCTTGACATTTTGAACCAATCTAGCATCAAAACTTCGCACTTTATATCAGTTAACTCGGGATCGAACAATTTGAGATAAAACCCCTTGCTATAGCACACGAGTTTTTAGGCAGTTTAACTTTTTATGGGCCACAGTTTTTTCCCATTTATTTGCGCTTATAGAGACTTCTTAACATATTTTGAACCAATCTAACATCAAAACTTCGCGTTTTATATCAGTTTACTCGCAATCGAGAGATTTGAGACAAAACCACTTGCTATAGCATACAAGTTTTTGGACATTTTAACTTTTGCTGGGCTACAGTTTTTACCCGCGATCGATAGATTAGAGCCAAAACCACTTGCTATAGCCCACAAGTTTTTGACATTTTATTTTTTTCTAGGCTGCAATTTTTTTCCTATTTGTTTGTGCTAATAGACATTTCCTAACATCTTTTGAACCAATATAGCATCAAAAGTTCAAGGTTTATAACCGTTTTCTCGCGATTTAAATAAAAATTCATTACTATATATAGCACACGAGTTTTTTGGTTTAACTTTTTCTGGGCCACAGTTTTTTTTTTTCAATTTATTTGTTCTTATAGACAATTCCTAACATCTTTTAAACCAATCTAATATCGAAAGTTCACGGTTTATATCAGTTTTCTCGCTATCGAGCGACTTAATTCAAAACCCCTTACTATAGCACATGAGTTTTTGAGCAGTTTAACTTTTTCTAGGTCACAGTTTTTTTTTCTCTTTATTTGTGCCTATATACACTTCCTAACATCTTTTGAACCGATCTAATATCAAAACTTCGCGTTTTATATCAGTTTACTCGCGATTGAGCAATTTGAGACAAAACTCTTTGCTATAGCATACGAGTTTTTCGACAATTTAACTTTTTCTGAGCCACAGTTTTTTCCCATTTATTTGTGTTTATAGAAAATTTCTAACATCTTTTGGACAATTTAGGATTGAAAGTTCGCGGTTTATTTCCGTTTTCTCACGATCGAGCGATTTAAGGTAAAACCCCTTACTATAGCACACGAGTTTTTAGACAACTTTTTTGGGCCATAGTTTTTTCCTATTTATTTGTGCTTACAGACACTTCCTAACATCTTTTGAACCAATCCAGATTCAAAAGTTCACGGTTTATATCAGTTTTCTTGCGATCGAGCGAGTTTTTGAACAGTTTAACTTTTTCATGGCCATTTTTCTTTCTCCATTTGTTTGTGCTTATAAACACCTTCTAATATATTTTGAATCAATTTAGCATCAAAACTTGACAGTTTATATCAGTTTACTCGCGATTGAGCGATTTGAGACAAAACCCCTTATAACACACGAGTTTTTGGGTAGTTTAACTTTTTCCAGAGTTTTTTTTTCCTATTTATATGTGCTTATAGACACTTCCTAACATCTTTTGAACCAATCTAGCATTGAAAGCTCATGGTTTATATCATTTTTCGTGATCGAGCGATTGAAGCAAAAACCCTTTACTATATAGCACACGAGTTTTTTGGTTATTTAACTTTTTTTCGGCGACAGTTTTTTCTATTTGTTTTTGTTTATAGACACCTCCTAACATGTTTTAAACTAATCTAACATCAACAATTTCGCGATTTATATCAGTTTACTTGCGATCGAACGATTTGAGCACATGAGTTTTTGGGCTCCATTGAAGTTGCTCCATAAATGTGATATACATAGGTTCTAAAACGGCGGCCATACAAAATTGAATGAATTCATGGGATGGGAGGGGCATCACCGGCATGTGGAAGTCGAGCAAATAATTATGTCATCTTATTCAATTTTGAGGGGCTGGCCGGCTGGATGGCCGGGTTTACTATGTAATTTTGGTCGCCGAGTATTGCTCTCTATTTTTTTATTTTTTGAAAGTAGTGCTCTCTATGTTGTCGCCGCTGGATCTGGTGGGAGAAAGTGTTGAAATAACTGATCCAAGAGTAGCACTAGCATGGCAGGCTGGCGGGCTCGTGTGAATGAATAATACAGAAAACTGAATATTTGCCTATGCTTGCTGCGTGGTCAGGTCCCCATCAGCACTAGTCTGATTACGACTCCATCGTAGTAGTTTAACATGATATGATGTCAAACGAAACAAACAGTAAAATCTTTCTACCTAACACCACACAGTAGTCCACCAGTCACCAATTGTGTGCTGCCCAAACTAGTAGTACTCCTCATTGGACTTTGTTTTTCACTCATAACCTCGTTTATACCTTCTAACCACTCTTATGCCATTCTCACCACATCCATAATTCCACCTTTTCATAATTCACTCTTTTTAGTTTTAGTTTTTTACCAAAACCATCTCATTCATTTTTGTCTACTATGTTCGGTAAACATTCGTTTCACCTAAAAAGAAATGCATGCAGTCTAAAAAGGGAAACGAAAAGAAGGATTTGCCAGCATTGGAGCATGAGGTTGGATTCCTTGATAAGGTGCATACCGGTATGACTAGTGTACCAGAATCCCCAATGACATCTGATGCCGGGATTTATGACATACTGCACTCATTGTAAAAAATGGAATAAAATCTGCGCTTGATATTCGAAATTAAATAGTTACAGAGGCAGATCTGGGTGAAGTTGATGGATGGCAGAGATGCAATTAGTGAAAGTTTGGGACCCCATTGTGGCTTTGGTTCAAGTTTAAAAAACGAGTGCCTCTATTTATAATTGGAGAGTGGTGCGTGAAGACTGTAACGAACTACAAGACTGACTCTTTCTTTCTTTCTTTCTTTCTTTCTTTCTGAACAATCAGAACCAGTGTCAATGGCGGATCTCAGGTCAAAGTTCATGAACGTCTACTCTGTTCTGAAATCTGAGCTCTTGGAAGACCCTGCCTTCGAATTCACTGATACCTCTCGTCAATGGGTCGAGCAGGTACCCTTCTTAACCTCTCATCTCTCTATCTCCAACTCTTCTTGTGCTCTTTCCTTTCTTCTTCTTCAAAACCTGTATCTTTCTATCGAAATGCCAAAACTTTGTTACTCTCAGAATCACTCTGAACAACATCCCTTTTCTAAATTGATCGGAAAACACACACGACTCTGAGATCAATTGATCATGTGCCCGATTAAAAACTTTGGAGTGAAAGAGTCCAAAATGGCAACACTACTAACCAGCTATTCAATCCTGAAAATCATCACACTAACGTACTACATCTCTGTATGCACAGCCCTGATGCCCTTACTTTCTCTCTTTTGTTTCCTGATCATCTTATCTCCTTTTGTTAACCACAGATGCTGGACTACAATGTGCCTGGAGGTGAGCCTTTACAATTCGTCTTCTTTTTAAGAAATCGAGTTTTTGCAAACTTGTGATGTTCTTCCCAAGTATATGTACCCAACCATTCTGAGTCTTGTTTGTATGGATGCAGGAAAGCTGAATCGGGGATTGTCCGTTATCGACAGCTACCAGTTGTTGCAACATGGAAGGGAATTGACTGAAGATGAAATCTTCCTCGCCAGCGCTCTTGGATGGTGCATCGAATGGGTATGGAAATAGAGTAACACGCTACTGTTCTTTGTTTAACCTGGAAAATTCTGACTTAGATATTACTTGTTCTACTTCTTTTGCTTCAAATCTAGAAAATTGAGTAAGAAGCTTACATTTCATGGTTATACTACTTGCAGCTCCAAGCATTCTTCCTGGTTCTCGATGACATGATGGATGGTTCTCACACACGGCGTGGCCAACCTTGCTGGTTTAGATTGCCCAAGGTTTGTGCCAAGAATGAACATTTGTACCTTTCTTTATCTTTGTTTTATTCACATTGTTGTTTAAGCTGACTAGCAAGCCTTTATGATGTAGGTTGGTCTGATTGCAGCAAATGATGGAGTTCTACTTAGAAACCATATTCCAAGGATTCTCAAGAAGCACTTCAGGCAAAAGCCATATTACGTGGATCTTCTTGATTTGTTCAATGAGGTATTGGACTCGCAGAGTGTTTGCCTGATCTTTTTTTCACTTCAACATAGCACTAATTGGTAACATATGTGATGTTTTCTCAGGTGGAGTTTCAAACAGCGTCAGGTCAGATGATAGATTTGATCACTACCATTGACGGAGAAAAAGATCTATCCAAATACTCGTTGGCAATGTGAGTGAAAAATTGACAATCCATAGTAAAGGTGCTTAGATTTAAGAATAACTAACCAAATCACGCACAAGTTTTCCATTAGTACAGCGATTCATTAAGTATCTGTCTAGTATGTCACTAGATACAGGGCACCCACAATAGTTATAGGTATTAACGAACTTACGGACTCTGCTTGAGAAAGAATATAGGAGTTGCTTGAAATGCACAAATGTATGCTCATGAGTAAAGGTTAAATCATTACAGCGACTGATCTATTTGCCTTGTTTTATAAAGTGTATTACGGTAGCATATAATACTACGTTCCTTATGCAATCTGTCAGCTATGAGCTATAAAGGTTTAAACTACTTTGATATGGCTTTCCTTTTATTGAAACTATTATTATTTCTATAATGCCACAATGTTAAGTTATATAATTCTGTTTGTTAACTTATAATGGTTTGGATTTTTTGTAGTCACCGCCGTATTGTTCAGTACAAGACTGCCTATTACTCCTTTTATCTTTCGGTGAGTACATAAATATAAAAGCAATTAAAGAAATTACAACCTGCAGTTTGAATTTCTTTCTGCTTTAGTGTTCATGAAAAAATTACTGTAATTTGTAAACCAGCATCTTTGTCCTTTTTGTTTGGTTGCTTAAGTGCCTTTCCTTATCCTAGCTTCACATACCTAGCCTGCGAAAGTTGGTGTAGTCCTGGCTTTATCCTTTTTTTTTTTTTTTTCACTTCAGTGATGAAGTGTATTCTAGCAGTATACAGAGCATTTTTCATTTCTAGTATTCATAATGACATCAATAGGGTATACTAGTTGTGATCCGGTGTTTCACCTCGAAAGATTTTGCTGACCGTTGATACTGTGACCTGTATCTACTCAGGTTGCATGTGCATTGCTTATGTCAGGTGAGGAACTGGACAAGCATGTTGATGTAAAGAACCTCCTTATTGATATGGGGATCTACTTTCAAGTACAGGTATTGTTTTTTTTTGATATCTTATATACAAAATACTTGTAAGTCTTTAATGGTTTATTAACAACTTCATATCATTTTCGTCTTTTTCTTTATAGGATGATTATTTGGATTGTTTTGGTGATCCGGAAACAATTGGAAAGGTGAGTTTAAGGAAGATGAAATACTGTAACAGTGTATTCGTGGTTGATGTTTGAAGTTTGACGTTCTTACTCAAGTTGTCTGTGTTATCAGATAGGAACAGATATTGAAGATTTCAAGTGCTCTTGGTTGGTTGTGAAAGCTTTGGAACTTAGCAATGAGGAACAAAAGAAAACACTACATGTATGTTATACCGTGCAATTAACAGTGACTCTTATCATATCTAGTTGCTGGTTGGTGATAAAAGATGGATATATTAAAAGTTCCAACTTATGTTTGCAGGAGAACTATGGAAACCCTGACCCAGCAAAGGTCGCCAAAGTAAAGGCCCTTTACAAAGAACTCGATCTTCAGGTATGAACTTGATCTTATGAAGTTATTCCATTCCTCAATAAAATTTACAGTAGCATAATATTTCTTTTAGTAGAATGACTAACTAGATAGGCGATGAAAAGGTGGTGTTGAATCTGACTTTGTTGTGATGAATGATAGGGTGTGTTTGCGGAGTATGAGAGGCTAAGCTACGAGAAGCTGACGAGTTCTATTGAAGCTCATCCAAGCAAGGCAGTGCAAGAAGTGTTGAAGTCCTTCTTGGGTAAGATATACAAGAGGCAGAAGTAGAAATGTGGGTCAAGGAAGGAGTACTCGGACAGAGCTTGAGAAGGGCATGGCAGGCTAACCGGAAGATATGAACGATTCTGGGATGTCTAATTTGTTTCTGATTTGTGCTTGCAATTGAAATTCCTGACAAGGGAATTCCATTTTTTGTTGTACTTGTATCTTCGATCTGAATAAACATTGATCAGGGGCTTGCTTAGCTGAGTGTGGAATAAAACAATATAATTGATGATTCTAATTTTGGAATTCAGACTCCATGAGCACTACATTATGTATTATCATAGAAGGCAGGAATCCTTATCTGAGGAGGGTAAACATAAAATCTGTTAAGTAGCAGCCGAAACTATTATATTGATGTTGAAGGAGGTAATACAGATGGATGAGGTTTCAACTCTGAAGTAGTCGACAATTATGCACGGCACTATGACACCATTATTTGCTGTCACTACTCAGCAAACGTAAGAATGCAAATGCAAGATAGGAAATATGGGTGGAAATGGGATACAATCAGATGATGGTCTCTATCTCATGGCAGGTGAGATGTGTGTGAAACAGAGAAAAGTAAATAAACGAAACGAGGGGAGGCCGCGTTTGAGCGCCAAACACACAGACACCGGTGGTCTGGTCACGCACACCAGTCAACCCCCCAGCTCCCTTCCACCGGCGTCTCCTCTATCTTAGCACCATCAGTCATCTCTCTCTGAATAGAAAATAGAGAATAGAAAATAGAAAAATAAGTTGTATATTTTAGATAAGAAAGTCAAAAGGCGCAGTAGCAAATTGAAAAGAGAGAAGAGGAGAGAAAAAACAGGAATTAAAAAAGAAAGGAAAAGTCTCCCAGCTTTTTATTGATTTCAAGTTTTCAACTCGGAACATGATCATCATCATCATCATCTTTTGTCTTACGAAAGAAAGAAAGCAACATCCTTCGCAGTTTTGCCATTTTTGATTAATTCCTCCTCGTTTGTTTTCCAATTTGGATAATCTGGGATCTCATTCGTTCATTCATTTCGTTTTTGTTTCTGGATCTTCCCCCGTTCTCGCCGGCATTGTCAATCTCATGATCGTTTCTGATTTTATAATCAGAATCTCAATCTTTGATCTTTGATCTTATCCGCAACAATGAAGCTGGTGGTTCAAGTGATGGGGGCCCGGGATCTTCCGGCAATGGATCTCAACGGCCTGAGTGATCCGTACGTGAAGGTGAAGCTGGGGAAGCAGAAGTTCAAGACCAGAGTGGTGAAGAAGACCTTAAACCCCTATTGGGGCGAAGAGTTTGCGCTCCGAGTCGACGACCTCAACGACGAGCTCCTCATCTCTGTTCTGGACGAGGACAAGTACTTCAACGACGACTTCGTCGGCTGCGTCAAATTCCCCGTCTCCCAAGTCTTCGATTCCCACAACAAATGCCTCGACACGTGCTGGCACCCTCTCCAGCCAAAGAGCAAGAAGCCCAAGCACAAAGATTGCGGTGCGTTACTTTCACTCTTGCCTCCCATTTTGTTCCAATTTGTTTACTAAATTATGCTTTTTCTTTCGTTAGGCGAGATTCTTCTTAACATATCTTTCGTTACCAACAATGCCTTCTCCGATTCGGCTTCTGAGGGTGATCATTTTGGCGCTGAATCACCCTCGAGGTCTTTCGTATCCGAAACGGCTTCCCCTCAGAGAGGCAAGCTGGACGACAAGGAGGAAAAGGAAAAGGAAAACGAAAAGGAAAAGAGTCTTGCCCAGAAATCCCTTGCCGGTCGACTTGTTCAGATGTTCAATAAAAATCCTGATGTACCTGTCATGTCTTCTACCCATTCTAGCAAAACTGACTTGACTGAGCTTGTCGACATTGCTGAGCCCACTTCCGAGGATCACTCCGCTTCTGTTCCTTTTGATGAACTCATGAAGACAATGCAGTCACGAGAGCAGGCTGCCGAAACCCCTGAGAACCTTCCAGGAGGAGTGCTTCTGGATCAAATGTATGTTACTGAACCCAAGCATCTCAACACTTTGCTCTTTTCGCCAGATTCTACTTTTCCAAAGGCGCTCGCGGATTTGCATGGAACTACAGAGCTGGAACAAGGACCCTGGAAATTTGAAAACGACTGCTTGAAAAGAGTGGTTACTTATGTTAAGGCAGCTAGCAAATTAGTCAAGGCTTGCAAAGGAACCGAGGACCAACAATATCTCAAAGCCGACGGCAAAGTTTTTGCTGTTTTAGCTAGTGTAAACACTCCTGATGTTCCATATGGGAAAACTTTTAGGACGGAGTTGCTCTTCTGCATCACACCTGGGCCTGATCTGCCGTCGGGAGAACAATGTACACGCTTTGTAATATCGTGGCGGATGAATTTCCTGCAGAGCACCATGATGAAAGGAATGATAGAAAATGGAGCTAGGCAAGGTTTAAGGGACAGTTATGAGCAGTATGCAACTTTATTATCGCAGAACGTTAAGCCAGCTGATTCAAAAGACCTTGGATCCAATAAGGACCAGGTTTTGGCATCACTGCAGGCTGAACCTCAGTCTGATTGGAAGCTGGCAGTACAATATTTTGCTAATTTCACTGTGGTCTCCACATTTTTCATAGGATTTTATATGATGGTACACATCTGGCTAGCTACACCAAGCACAATTCAAGGTCTGGAGTTTGTTGGGCTTGACTTGCCAGATTCACTTGGTGAATTCATTGTTTGTGGTGTCCTGGTACTTCAAGGAGAACGTGTGCTGGGTTTGATCTCCCGCTTTATGCAGGCCAGAGTGCAGAAAGGTAACATCACTTTTCAGTAGTTGCTCTTTCTTATTCAATCAAACTCTTAGCCTGCATAGCTATTTATCTTTCTCTGTCTGATCATGATGTTTCTATGTTACATAATGAACTTTTATTATTCCTATGTTCGGAGCGTGTTGGATAGATTGGAAATTTCTATTCCTCAAGCTAGACAGCCAGGGTTTTTATTTTTATTTTTTATTTTTTTATTTTTTATTTTTTTATACTGCTCATCAAGTTTCTGCATTTTTTTCAATCAAGAAGTGCATTTGTCTTTTTGTTTCAGTTGATTCCTGCTTTATCTTTCTCATCCTTTTTCGTTTTCCTCTTTTAGGAGTGCAGACTAAATATGCATATCCTGAACTGTTTCAAATCTTTTAAGACCCAACTTCCTTTTTATGTTGGTGTGATCATCTCATTGATTCCATCTTCTTTGTATCTGATAACACAGGCAGTGATCATGGAGTCAAAGCTCAAGGAGATGGTTGGTTGCTAACTGTTGCCTTGATTGAAGGAAGTAATATAGCAGCTGTTGATTCAACTGGGTTCTCTGATCCATATGTGGTGTTTTCTTGCAATGGAA
Source organism: Fragaria x ananassa (assembly GCA_034370585.1). Lineage (NCBI taxonomy): Eukaryota > Viridiplantae > Streptophyta > Magnoliopsida > Rosales > Rosaceae > Fragaria > Fragaria x ananassa. The sequence goes on along the minus strand of CP139765.1, from coordinate 152,374 downwards.
AAACTAGAACTAGCTCAATCAAGTTCCAAAAATGCAACCCAATGTGGAATGGTGATTTTTATTTCTTCTTGATTGGGTTCTCTTTTGTATATCTTATTTGATTTTAAACTTCTAAAGCCATTCTTAGTAACTGTTTTACAACAAACGTGATTTTAAAAGTGTTTGACAGACACGTTATATATTGCAACATTTTACAAGAATGTAACAGATCTTTGTTGGTTTCCACAGAAATATTTGAGTTTGATGCAATGGATGAGCCTCCTTCTGTGCTGGATGTGGAAATTTATGATTTTGATGGTCCTTTTGATGAAGCTACCTCTCTGGGCCATGCTGAAATCAATTTTGTGAAAACCAATATATCAGATTTAGCTGATTTGTGGATTCCTCTTCAAGGAAAGTTAGCTCAGGCATGTCAGTCAAAACTACACTTGAGAATTTTCTTAAACAATACACGAGGAGGCAATGTTGTTAATCACTTTATAAATAAGATGGAGAAGGAGGTCGGAAAGAAGGTACGGATGTTCAATACTATTGAAATTTACATTATCAATGTGTTTTTTCTTCTGTACCTTAATAGTGGTGCTTTACACTTGTTTTGTATTCTTACTCATCAGTTAAGTGAAAACTATTGCAGATTACTGTACGTTCTCCACAAACTAATTCAGCATTCCAAAAACTCTTTGGCCTTCCACCAGAGGAATTTCTTATCAATGACTTCACATGTCACTTAAAACGAAAAATGCCCCTGCAGGTGCCTTTAATATCGCTGTACTCTATGCTGATTTCTTAATGGCCTTAATCTTACAGTTTTACTTTTCATTCTTTTTTAGCTATAGCTTGATAAATAATCTTTCTCTCTGCTCATGAGCTGTTATATGCTTCATAATCTGAATCCTTAATAATAGTTTTTCCTGTCCAGGGCCGCTTGTTTCTTTCTGCGAGAATAATTGGGTTCCATGCAAATTTATTTGGTCGCAAGACAAAGTTTTTTTTCCTCTGGGAGGATATAGAAGATATTCATATTGTTCCTCCAACTCTGTCATCTATGGGTAGTCCAACTATAGTTATGACTCTGCGGCAAGGTAGAGGCATGGATGCAAGGCATGGTGCAAAGACACAGGATGAGGAAGGCAGGCTGAAGTTCCACTTTCAGTCTTTTGTATCCTTCAATGTAGCAAACAGGTACAGAATGGACATCCTAGAATATCATGGCATCACTTATCGAGATTTGAAAGTTTCATTAATCCTTAGGAGCTTTTCCTGTCTTCTATTATTTGGTTTCTTAGATCTCTGTCAATTGTGCTCTTTTTTCTGCTTATTGAGATGAAAATCTCATTGCAGCTGACGTTTTCACTTTCCAATCACTGATGCATGCATTGACATGGTTCATGTTTATGAATAGGACAATTATGGCCCTATGGAAGGCAAGATCTTTGAGTCCTGAGCAGAAGGTGCAAATAATAGAAGAAGAATCGGAAGTCAAGAGCCTCCAAACTGATGAGAGTGGGTCTTTCTTGGGCCTGGATGATGTCAGCATGTCTGAGGTTCATTCATCCTCACATGCAGTTCCTGTGAGCTCTTTCTCTTTATACCATACATATCACCTTTTGTTGCTTTTCTTTCCTTCCTATTTCAGTACAAATAATCACGTATGTTGTTTTCGGAGCTGCAGTAAATCTGCATCTCCTTTAGAATTATGAATCTATCTGCACCTCAGTTTGTTTTCACGTTCTGCCTAGTTAGTTGAACTACAGTTTCAATCTTGATCATTTATGTCCCGTGTGTGGTACTGATGACAATACACATGGTGGTTCAATTATTTTAGTTTGTACAGTTTCTGAACTTATGCCTTTGTTGACCATCAAATTTTGTTTGCAATTTTAGGCGAATTTCTTCGTAGAGCTATTCGGTGGAGGTGATCTGGATCGTAGAGTTATGGAGAAAGCTGGATGTCTTAACTATTCTCATACGCCATGGGAATCAGAGAAGGGCGATGTGTATGTGAGGCAAATATATTACAGATATGACAAACGTGTTTCCCAATATAGAGGAGAGGTGACCAGTACTCAGCAAAAATCCGGCCTTTCTGATAAAAATGGTTGGCTTTTTCAAGAGGTCATGACACTCCATGCAATTCCACTTGGTGACTATTTCAATGTATGAATGACCTGGAACTTGTGCAGAATTCTGAATCTCGTAATTCTTGTAATTTTCTCCAAGTTACCTTTCCTGTATCATTGACCAGTCCCATTGTATCATTTGCAGGTTCACATCCGATACCAAATCGAGGACACACCACCAGGGTGTCAGGTAAAAGTATCCTTTGGCATTGAGTGGCTCAAAAGCACCAAGCATCAGAAAAGAATTACAAAAAATGTTCTCAAGAATCTGCAAGATCGCCTAAAGGTCTCCTTTGCTGTAGTTGAGAAGGAGTTCACAACAAGATAGTGGGTTATTTGGTGCATTACTGGTTTGTAGGCTATGGCCAAGCCTGGCAGAAGCAGCTTGACTGCAACACGTCAGGTTTGCTATCATCCAAATCGTCTAACAGTTTTGGCATGCAGAGGTGCAGGAGCAGTTATATGACAGGCTTGGTGTATTTGAAGGTCCAAGTATATATTTAGATGCTCGTCTGCGTACCGATGGCAAAGTGAAAAGGCAGGCATAGTCTTGACTGGTGAAACGCTGTTTAGTGCCTTTTGGAAAAAGAATCTGAACTAGTTTTGAAAGCCTAGATGACAGTTCCTTGTTGAGAATAACTGATGGAGATGTGCATTAACTTCGATCATCAGATTGTGAAGGTAAAAGCCTCAAACCGTAAAGTAGATACAGAAGCGGCAGTCTAGCATTTTGTGGTCTTGCCATTGCAGGCCAAACAGCAGTTCTGACTGTCAGTGATGATCATTCTTTTAGTATAGCTCAAACTCGAAAGGTAGTACCAATTGTAGTTTAATGAGGTTGTTGAAACTTGTATAAGAAAGTTTTGCAATTGCTTAGTTTCTGTTAACTGAAGTATAGAAAATAAATAAAATCAAACATCTTTTTATCATAGAATTATTATGTTTGCCTTTTCTCTTCTGTGCTAAACAGCTACTTCTGGAATCTGGAAGAAAAAAAAAAGACTTTACTCGTCCATATATCCCTTGAAAATCCATTTTCAACCAACTAGCTAATTAAAAAGTGAAGATATCCAGGATTGAAGCCGTTTCAATAAAGCGTTGGGCTTGATTTTGAGATGATACATAGAAGGGACAGAGAAGATATCCAGGATTGAAGCCGTTTCAATAAAGCTTTAGGCTTGATTTTGAGATGATACATAGAAGGGACAGAGACTCCATAGGTGAGGGGTGAGTTTCACAGCGAACTTGAATAAAATCAACCAATAATGACTGTGGCATGTTGGCAGGAAAGTAGAATGAAGCTGCAGTACCTTGATCCAAAGTTGGCATATGCATTCGTAGGTTGATCTCTGGTTAGGCTAACAATACAGCTATATATATGCTTTGAATTTTGGACAGCATTACTCACACAATACTGTATTGAATATAGGGCGCACATTGTCCAGAACTAGAGCATTTTCAAAAACAAAAAACTAAAATTCATATGCATGTGCAAATTAATAAAGGGAAGAAAGATCAATGTTGATACATATGTAGTTTTCTATCTGTCTTTGGCTTTGTCGCGGCCATGGTCTGATGATCTACTTCCCTTTTTTATCATCTTGTGAGCGTCCAACTTGCTCCCAGCTGATATTATTCCCAGCTCCCTGATTTCTCTTCCCAAATCTACTTCCACTTCTTGTATCTCACCCCTTTTCACTGCCTTCCTTTCAGTGATTTCCGCTGCAGACTTTGCTTCTGATCTTTTCCTTTGCTCATAAACAACCCTCTTTCCAAGAGCATTAGTGCTTTCAGAAACTGCATTATTGGTTTTTCTCGTGCCCTCCCCCATACTGAGTTTTTCATCATCTCCACCCATTCTTAGCTTAGCTGCATGATCTTCAGATCTGCTAGTAGTTGATGTTTGTTTTCCTGAGCTGGAAAGGTGCTCCACCAGCCGGTCTGGTAGTCTATGAGATGTCACTGCTGCCTTAGAGTTGGAACCTCTCTCTTGCTCAAAGAAGAGGACTTGCACAACAATCCTCAATGGTAGCCTCTCATTTTTGACAGCATGAGCACGCACCTCTGGTGACAACTTCTGGCAGTCTAAATTGCGGCACAGCCGCTTCTTGTCTGCCTTGCTCAGATCAGAATGCTCCTGCTTAATAAATATAATCAAGAAGCCACAACATGAAATTAAGCTGCTTTACTATGCATGAAATTAGACAGTGGACATATCTACTGCCCATAGCCTGCTTAAGAGCAAATTGTATTTCAAATTCATCCTTATTGATAACTAGTTTAATATACATGGTTCATGTATGGTAAATAGGTGAAAGAGTTTAATTTTTACCTTTAGATAAATGTTGATAGCCTTGTAGATGTCATCATGGTCTTCCCTAGCAATATCTGGCAAAGCTTCTGCAAGAGTTGCCATTTTTGATACTGGCATGTTGGCATCTGTTGCGACGACTTGTAGGTAAGAATCAATGATCTTCCCAACCTTTCTAATTGTCCTGAAAAGGTGGTGGCTGTTTTCTGCAGCTGCTGCAGGGGATTGTCTTTTCCATCTCATCAAGAAACTTTGCAAGAGTGACAATACCAAGTCAATATCATAAAATTCAGGGTCAGTGGATGAGTGTGAAGGAATAAGCAGGTCATTCACTGTTGCCTCTTCAAGTTGTAAACTGGATCTCCTCACGAGTTCTGTCTTTGTCACCGGAGACACTCCACCTAAATAGTTTGCAATATTAAGAAGCCTTAGCAAGAAACCAACTGAAACCGATCCCTTGTCTCCAGGAATCATGCTAGCAATGTTATCAACAATCCGTCGATTCTTTTCCAATAATGTTTCATCCTGATTAGAATCGCTATTTTGATCCAGAGGAGGTCTAATGTTTGTGGTGTCTGGTAGCCAACGACAAGCGTATACATGCAGAGCCTCACCAATGAGCTGTGGTGGCAGCATATAGGTTGATCTAACAGCAGTAACTATGCATCGAAACAGGTCTATATCAAGGTCTGATATATCCTCTGTCCACCAATCCTTGGGGACAGGATGATGATGCTTTTTGTTGTAACCAGGTCTGGTATAAGTGTAGGACCATGTCACCTGAATTTACAGATCAATAAGCAATTAAATTCATTAGCTTTAGCAAACAAGGAAAAAAAAACTAACTTAGTTTTCTCAAAGAGAATCAATAAGAATAGTACACAGATAAATATGACCTTTGGTGGGGGTGTTAGGATTTTTTCAACAATTGAATCGATGCACTTTCTGATGATTCCAAGATTCTCAGACCAGTCAGGCAACGTAACAGTAGTTTGTAGTGTGATGATGGAGTCTTTCCAACCTTCGAGAATGCATGAGTTGAGGAAAGCCTCGAGTTTTAGGACAAGATTTCCCTTGTCTACAGATTCAGTCATTCCAAGGAATTTAGCAGCACAATATGCAGGTACAATGTTATAGGCACTGAGATTTATTTTTATTCCATAACAGAACTTAGCACACAGATCAAAAGCTTCTTCGCCTCCAGGAATGTCGTGAAGCTCTATGTTCACTTTTTCCGGACCACCAGAATCACAGCAAAGCTGCTGTAACAGCCCACATTTTGGAAGCAATGGAAACTGCAGCTAACAGAACCACAATTAACTACATATCTCATTCTTCACTTGATGATAACTACACCTAGACATGTACACAAATCATACCTTATGGAGAAGATAACTGACGTTGTTGATTTGTATGAGAAGGTCGCTGGGTACATCTGAAGCTACAGACCTGCAGATAAATTATACATAGTGAGCTATATACTAGAAAGGTGATCAGTTTCTTCTGGCTCCATACTCAAAAAATCCTGTACTATAGAGGCTGCTTTGAACAATTTGATTACTGCTATATGTGAAAGAATGTATCGTATTATGTACCTTTAAAGTATTTTCATATTCATCTATGAAGCAAATCAATCAAGTGGTAACTCCTAGCAATTGATATAGCTTATAGTACCTGGTAGCTCGTTCAGTGTAGAAGGTGTCCGGCTTAGTCCCAATTTTCATAAACTTCATCTTCAAATGTAACGGTATATATATATATCTTCTCTTAACCAATGATCAAAGCAGTACTTGCCATCAAATTTGAAAACTGGATGCAGCGTGTTAGTTGTTTGGTAGATTTGTAAATTCAGAAAGAGATTGAGTCACCCTAAATTGAATGATTCATAAGAAGAGCGGTAATGAAAAAGACCAAGATCCAAGCTAGTATTACTACATTTTCTGAGCTAGCATACTCAAGCGTGATTTTTATATGCAGATAAGTTTCTAAAAAGAGATTCTATATATAAAAATATCACCTCATTAAGGTCAAATTTTTTTGAAAATATATTCTATATATATCACCTCATTAACTTTATTGGTCAGACGTTTCTATCTATAATTCTATACACCTCAATAATTTTGGTCAGACTTTTTTTCTGAAAACATTCTAAATACATCAGTACATCACCTTATTCATGAAGGTCATATTTCGCAGCAGGTAAATTATTCAATATTTGAAGTTTATATAGGATCCAATAAAGTGAAGTTTACCTGGAGACTTGCATTTCACCAATTAGCTAGCTCCCGTATCAGAAATTTTAGTTAAGTGGTTTAGGTAGATCAAAATTATATAGAAGATGCAGCAAAGAATAAAAATGTACATCACTACATGCAAACAGGATTATTCAATGAAAGGCTATACGGCATTAGTCTAGGAATGAATTGATTCTGTGGTAGAGACAGGGGTCATGGCACTTACCTGATCAATCACCTTAAAACCTGAAATCGAAGGACTAAGGTTCAGTCCAGAGTTGAGGAACATCATATCTATCTTGTTCCTGCAAGTCTAGCAGCAGCACGCCAGCTCTTTATGTTATACAGGAAGCTAGGAGGAGATAGAGTTTTTCCTACATAATAATCAATATTAAAGAGAGCAAGTGTGCGAGTTTATACTGCAGTTTGTGAATAGGAAGTTCGATATTGTGAGATGATATACACAACCAATGATGAAGAATATACAAGGGCGTTTAGCTAATGTAGCTGCTCAATTAAATCTTATTTGGACGTTACTGTAAAGGTTAACTGAATTAGTTGAGCCTCATTGATTCCAAGGGCCGATCCTGCCAATGAGTCGAGTCACAGACTGACTGACGTCCCCTCCTAAAACGTACGTTACGAGTCAAGAACCAAGCAATATTGCTGGCTTGCCAACCTTATTAACTGGCTAATGACATGATGAACTAACCATGACATACTTCATGAGTTCATCGATCATCAATATTAGTAAATGACTACTATTATTGATTAAATGACTAAAACCAACGGATCAGACGAATATCTGAATCAAAGCAGATGATCAATTTGCAGGTGACTGAACCATGCACTCATTCTACAAACCACCTTAAAAGATAGCACTCATATGTTTATAAGTCCATAAAATAATCATGGTCGACCTACATGGGTTGGATTCTGGATAAAAGAGCATTTTTAAAAGAAGCATCTATGACACATAAATAAAAAAGGAAATGAAAAGAGGAGCTAATACTTGAATTGAGGATATGATCACATCGATCATGATTATCATGTCAGCTGCCAGAAGCCTTTAATCTTAATAAGCAACACTTGATTGGTAGAAGACCTCAAGTAATAAGGCTACTGTGCATGGTCTGTGCTTTCCCAGACAAGTGGTGGTAAAGAAACACAGCACCCATATGCATATTATGTATATCAACTCTAACGTTGGCAGCAGAAGCTAGCCTTGCAACACACTTTTCTTAAAGGTATAGCTAGATCCCACATCAGTTGTTATAATAGAAAAGCTAGTCATATAAAAGTGAATTAGGTCAGCCTTGCTTATCATGAATTAAGTAATACACACGATCGAACATTATATATGTATAAGTGCGACCTATTGTACATGCATATCTGTGAAGGAGGGCCTTTGATCACCAAATGCTCTCTCTTTAGCTATTTCAGGCAGCACCCTCTTTTGACATTCATAAAGGAACCCCTGCATAACCTTCACAAGGTTTTGTTAATTTCTTTTTGTCCATAATATTCTTTTCGAATTTTCTTTTCTTCCACTTTTTGGTTGATTTACTGGATTTGTATGTATATGGCAGAAAAAGCATGTCTGCTAGCTCACAGTATGTTTCAGACATTATATGTTTAACCTCTAGCTGGCCACCAAATTAAGGACAGAATCTTTCCCTCTCAATTTCATCTGTATCACAGAACGAAGAGCTAGCCAAGCCACTATGACCGAGCTTCCGATAAGCAAGTTAGACAGAATATTGAATTGTTGATATGAAAATCAAATATCATCACCTCAATCTCTATCTTGCATATATATATATAGAATTAACAGCAATCCCACCATACCAGGGCATGCCTGCAGATCGAATAATAAAGTAAGCCTGGATGAAAGAACGTACCGGCAGTAAGGAAATGAAGTGGTTGAATTCCAAGCCGCCAGCAGCAGCATTTGACAGTGGATCGGCCTCAAAGCAACAACTAAGCTAAACTTCAAGTCGAAGTGATAAGTCACTGATCGATCAATATATATAATTCAGACAGCAAGTGCAGATGCCAGACTTAATCACTCGAGCGATCAAGGTAATTAGTTGATGAGGGCATGCCGGCCAGCAACAAGGAGATAGCAAGCTAGTCAGCTGGAGGGCTTAGTTCCAATTAATAAGCATGCACACACAGTGCAGATATGCATGCATATATATAATACTCATGAGGAAACGCAGATTGAGATGGAATGATATATAGGGAGAAACAGAAAGACAGAGATCGAGCTGATGATCGAGTTAACAATCATATACTAGTATATATGTAGGTCTTGGCTAGAATGAAAGCATGAGATAGCAAGCATCGCATGAGTGAGAGACAGCACTGACTACAGAAATTAAAATGGTCGATGTAGCAATTGATTGATGTTGTGGGGAGGGAGATACCTAGCTAGAAAACTACAAGGAGAAAGGAGGAAGCTAGAGATCGAGTGTGTGGGGGTGGTTGGGATTAGTCAACATGGTAATGTATGAAAAGCAAACATGATTAATATATCATGTCTGCATGAATAGATGGATGCAACTGAAAACAATGCTGCTAGCTACAAAGGAATATCATCGATCAGTCGACTCTTGTAGTAGAAATGAATGGTATTATACCAGTTCCTGTTTACCTGCGCTGCTCGAAAATTCAGTAAAACCAAAAGAAAATGGGAAAAGAAAGGGGCATATAGTATGCAAGTGGTAAGTGGCTGGGAAAATAAGACCAATGCTAGTGCTCCTTGCTCATCATGTAGGACCATTCATTTTAAATCTGTTGCTAGTTATATTATATGTTAGGCAGTCCAGTCCAGTCTCTCCACAAGTTAGTGAATATCGATATCCAGAATAGAAAGATCCTCCTGCATTGTGTTCCTCTCATCATGCTTCCCCCCACTATGTAGGTATATTCTTCTTCTCTTTCAAAGGAGTTGGCTTGCCTTTGATCCGCATGTCGCCCACGTGTCTTCTCCTCTAACGTTGCTTACATCTCATACACTCACTCACTGATGGGATGCACTTTTTTTTTGGGGTCAAAACTGATGGGATGCACTTGTCGGTGCCTTTCAAGGCCGCACTCAGACAACCATTTCTTTCCTTCCCTCCCTCCACTCTCAACTCTCCAAGTCATTGAATTCTTCACAACAACAACAAAAAAACACAAAGAGCTCAAGTGTCGACCTCCATCTATCTAATAAGATTGTAGAGTTCTGTTTTACACATGCACATTCCATTCTGTGCAACGTGTATATCACTCTTGATTGATCATCGACCTAAATTGGAGACAGCCATTCCCCAGCCAGTCCCTTCAGTCCCTTTTAGTGTTGAAACATGATCCACTGGCTTGCTCTTTGCCTCACTCACTCGCTCACTCTAAGCCAAGCAGCCCAAGCTTGATTCGATCCATGATTAACTTGCTTAGAGATAGCATGATTGATCCAAGTATATTATTATTTTTATTACGATGACAAGCTGCTGGTCTAACATGATATCATCACTAATGTTTTTGATTGGAAAACGTAACACAATTAACTGGTGTCCATTATCTTTGATTAATCTTTGCAAAAGGGCAACACAAACGTGCCCTTCATACTCTTTTCTTTTGTCATGTACCAAAGTGTGGACGTGCACATCACGCACCGTTTCTTGCTTCAACACTTGATAGTATCATCACAAAGTTCCCAAACCTTTGCAGGAACTTTCTACCCTCTATAAGGCCTTGCCTGCTATACTCTACTAGGAGCGCATGCATACTGTTCAAGTGCAACCCCGTATATCGCACATAAACTTTTGATTATAACAGGAAACAATGCTTAAAATCTAAAGGAAGAAAAGCGACTAAAGACTAATACAGAATGAATATATAATGTCAACTTCTTTTTCACTGCTGATTCTACATGTGCAGGTCATGTAAAATCAGTCTCAATATACTTGCTATAGCCTATATGGTACTAGTCAATCTCTACTCTATCACAATGGCCCTAGCTAGTACTGAATTTTCCAAAAAGCAAGGATTTTCCAAATTTTGGCAATCAGGTTCAGTTGGGTACACCACATTGCCCATGGCTCATTCCACACTGGGGGTACAGTGCTTGTTTGCATTAGCAGACTGCAGGGTCATAAGATGCATATTTCCTTTGACATATATGCCTCTACCAGATTCTCCTTCTATAAGTATCATCTTACTTTTCACCAATCGCTATTTCATGTCTAAACTAGACTACATGCATGTATTCTGAGTGTGTGTGTGTGTGTGTATTGTTAGTGCCCTATACTGACATACATACACAAAACATCTCCTACTTTCAGGATTTTCTTCGGTTTTCAAAATAATTTCATGAGTACATGTGAAATTTCGTAACATATTCAACACGGCAACCTAGCTCTTTTCCACACTCAGCGATTCTGCCGTCATGTATGTTCTATACCTAAATGTTAACAATGCCAGATATGCTAAAGATGTTCAACAATCCATAGTTTGACAAGCCTACAAAGTGAGGAGAAACTGCATCATACTAACACACCCCCTTGCCCTTGCTATCCCATCATATCAAGAAAAGGAAAAAATGAACACTATAAATCATCTCACACCAAACTTGCACTACCATAAACCCATCATCTTAGGTTTGAAAATGAGTTGATAAATGACATACCTGACAGCATGAAATACGGCCTTTCCATTCCGTCTATGGTAATACAGTTTCGGCCACAATCTCAGACAGTAACTGGCTTGGAGATTATGAGCCAGAGCATGCCAATACAAAGAAATTTGTTGATGAATTACAACAAAAATCCCATCCACAAGGGAAGCAAGACCATACAATTTTCATGGGTTACAGCTTTTCAACCTCCAAAACATTCTCAAACCCAAAAAGAGGAGAACAAAACAATCCATCTACAAGTTCTTTCTTCAATCAGTCTCCAAATAAATCATCCTCGTCATCATCAACTTGGCCCGAGTTAGTGCTGTAGTTTGCATCTGATGGCTTTTCATCGGAAATAAGTGAAGGATATGCCCAGGAAGCGCCCATTTTGCCAGAATAAGAATCTCCATAAAGGTCATCATATATCCCACCTTCAGGAGCAGTTTTGACACTATTTAAGAGCTGTTGTAATTTTTCAGTCATCCCTTTTTGGTTAGTATTTGCTTCCTTTGCAGATGATTGCTCCTTCCCTTTGGGTATAACTGTAGTCTGTACAAGGGATCCATATTTTCCAACAAGACTTTGCCCTTCTTTAACACCTATTGGACCAGGTTCTGTTTCTACATGCACACCATCTGATATTCCAACAACTTCAACCAACTCTCCTCCAACTTGATCCCTAAATGATACTCTTGCCTTCTTGATTCTCTTAGACGCTCTCTCCAGATGCTGGGTGTCGTCACCCCCTGCGGCGTTAGCTGGCTCATTGGGCCTGGGCAGTTTGCTCAACTTGGTCAGACCATAACGATTAAGAAGTGTATTGTAAGCCACAACAGCTTCTTCATCAGATGGATCAGGCGGTGGAGGCAGGTCAACCTCGGAAGGCAGTGGAGGGCGAGGGAAAAGAGCTGCATCATCCTTTCTTAAGACATAGGATCTAGTCGATGCAGCAAACCGCAAAGACTGCCCCACTTCAAGCTCAACAGGGGTATCTTTAGTCACGCGTTCATTGGCAACAAAAGTACCGTGCGCAGATCCCAAATCAATTACATATATGCTGTGGAAAGGATAAAAGCTAGTAAATGACATGAAAGCAGACTAAAAAGCATAAGCGTGAGATTCAAGAGCAGCGTTAAATGTATAGATGGATCCCTGAACGTGAAGCTCCTAGATTCACATTCTAACCCAACAATCAATGCGAAAGAGAGACTGACCTGCCATTCTTGTGAGGAACAAGAGCAGCATGCTGGCGGGAAACAGACTGGTGATCGAGCACATAATCGCAAGTAAGAGACTGGCGGCCGAAGATGTTGCGGCGCTTATCCAGAGTAATGCGCTCGACAAGCTGACCTTCTTTCAAGACTTGAAGATAATAAACGCCGGGGCGGGGCTCCATTGCCCACTCGGGGGGCTGCCATGTGGACTGTCCCTCCCCAATCTGCCCCACCGCCAGAGGAGGAGGAGGGACAGCTTCCTTCACCGAGAAGGGCTCCAAGGACTGCGCTTTCCTGAATCTATCCAGCCCTGCTCTTCCGTACATGATTCAATTCGATCCGATTCCCAGTTGTTGTTGTGGCATAAGCAGCATCGCTCAAATCCCCTGATCCAATTTCAGAATCAACTCAGAGTGGCCGCAGAAGGGTTTAGCCTCCCTCTCCCTTTGGCTTTCCCTCCTTCTGCCACGTAATTACTTGTTTCTCCCTCTCTTTTACTTTAATTGTCCATCGTATCCTCATCCGAAAAGACACCATTGCCCCTGATTGGATCTGTTTGATACACGGTGCAAACGAGCGAGAGACCGAGAGAGCAAAGAAGCGCAAGCGCCGGTGAGGTACACCCACACCCTCTTTCTTTCCTTTTTTTTATTGCAACTCTTCGATTTTCTTGGGTCTAATCTGGCTTGCATTGTTTTTCAGTGAATTTGAGGGAGTAGCTAGCCATGTCGGACAAAGGTGGAAAGGGAAAGGGAAAAGGAGGCAAATCTTCACTCAAGGAAGGTCTGCTTCTCTCTCTCTCTTCTTTCCTTGCTTCCTTCAAACAATCTCTCTCTCTCTCTCTCACTAATCTCTATTTTATATTTCTGTTTCTGTAGCTACTCCCAAAGGCAAGGACGATGGCTCAGCAAAGTCCAAGAAGACCAGAAATGTTCAGTTTTCTTCTCAAGGTTCGATCTTTCCTCTTTATTCCCAACTATTTCACATTTCCGTCTCATGCATGTCCTTATCTTCTTCCATTTTCAATATTTCAGCTGCTGCTTCCACCAAAGGTATGGTTTTTTTTTTAGATTTTCATTTTCATTTTAGTCCCATCTGTATTTATGCAGTGGTGTGGATCTAAAATCATTGTGATTTTGTAGCCAATTCAGGAAAGGGGGGACAAGCCGATGGTGGAGCAAAGAAAGATAAAGAACCACTGCAGCTCAAAGTTGAGAATGGTAAACCATTTCCCTTCAAACTTGGTGTGCCAATTGTCATGTGTCCTGCATTACATATACACAATTAGAGTAAATCTTGCAAATAGCTTTTGCAACTTTCTTTATCAAATCGGAACTATTTTGTCAGTTATAGGCTATGATATTGTCATGTTTGTTGTTGTATGTAGAATTGCCAAAGGGTGCCAAATGTCTGATGGATTGTGAGGCTGCGGATATCTTGCAAGGAATTCAGGACCACATGGTCATATTGTCCAAAGATCCATCAATTAAACTCCCTGTGTAAGAGTGTAGTTAATTAACAGAAAAATGGTTGGTTATAGCTGTCATATTTATGTTGTGCTCATATGAAATATGCTTAATTGTTTGGTTCCAGATCCTTCGATAGGGCACTGCAGTACACACAAAAAAGCACCAACTATACAGATCCTGAGTCTGTCAGACAAGTTCTTCAGTATCCTTGATTCGTTTCTAAAACCTTTTTTGTGTGTATGGTGTGCTTGAATATGCTTGTTTTCTGTCTGGAGTCTGTAGATAAATACATTTCTCGCCTGTTGAACTCTTAACTGGTACATAGGAATCTCAAAACATATGGTGTCACAGATGGCGAGGTTACATCTCAACCTTATTAGTTGTGTTCTTCCTTGTTATTTAAGCATTGGTCATGACTTTAGTTCCTTCCTTCTGCAGATTTGTGTGATGGCTAATGTGTATCCAGAAACTGCTGATGAAGTTTTTGCTCTACTCCCGTCCTTGAAGGTAAATTAACGTTTAAGATTGTTGTTTTCAGTTATTATTAGTCTTTGGACCTTTGTATTTCCTATTATGAGACGATTAATGTATTTATGTTTAGTTCTTGCAAGTAATATCTCAAGAGTGTTTTTCTTTTTTGTCAAAGGTTTAAGTCTTATGCTGCTGTAAAGGATGAAAATAAGTGGTATTTGATAAATAAATATGAAATTAAACAAACTGAACTTGCAAGTTCATAACTTTCAATTTATTATTGGAAGGTTAATCTTCCCTGATCTTGGAGTAAATTATACAATCACCCTTGCAATATTGGAAGGATTTATACATTGATCTTCAGCTATATGAGTTGCTTTATGGATGATTCAAATATAGGAAGTCACTTGAATTAGCTGTGGTGTGTTACTTTATTTACAGAGCTTAGATTTGATTTGCCCTTTCTTTTTAATCAATTAATTGATATAAAATGTATCTATACAGGTAAAGTTGGTGATTCCTTTCTCCCTTTATGAAATTAATATTGGGCAAGTTACTTGTAATGCTGGTCTTCTTTCTCTTTTTTTTTTTTTTTCAAAGGAACTGAATCTTTCATTTTAGACATCCCAGACTCAATCCAGAAACCATATGTAATCTTAGAGAAGGGAAGAAAATAACCTAGGAAAAGTTAATTAGAAAAGCAGGACACTTTTCCTTTTATTGATCTTGTGCTGTTTACTGTTTTTGGTGTGAGAGGAACTTTCTAGAGCTTGATGAGTTATTGCTTTTCGTGTGTTGACTTGACGTGATACGGTGTCCCAAATAAACATTTTCTTGTCTTTTGAACTTTCCTAAAGTTTTCAACCTGCCATATTAAGAGTCAAATTCTATGAATCTCTGTCGTTATCAAGTATTCTGCTTTGGAGCTGCATATTATAGTATTTCAACTTTCAGTTTCTCTATTGAATTGTTAAGTTACTGAATTCTACTCATCAGTATTCCGCCTATTGAAATGTTTGTTTGAGGCTGTTAAATTCTGCTCACATTTCACCAAAGTGAAGCATTCTGTTAAATTTGAGGCTGTCACTTTAACCTTCAATAACTTTGTCTTTCCGGTCACTAGCTGCTAGTCTATTCTGATTACAACAATGAAAGAAGCTGATAATTCTTAGTGGTTCATTTCTTGCAGGCTAGGAGAATCATGCTCGACGACCCAGTCAATGATGTTTTGAGTGAGCTAGCTAAGCTTAAAACGTCGGCGTAGTATTTCTGATTTCTGTAATAGGTGGAGATCTCTGCTAATTAGTAATAATTTCCATTTTGCGCGTAAATGAGCTTATATGGCTGCTCCTATACAGCATGATTGATCGAGTATTCTGGTAATCCAATGCAGGCGTCTAGATGCAGTTGGAGTACTAACATGAGGGATCCTGCTTTGTGGATTTTCCAGGGTAGAGGCAGCATGACCTACTTATGCTTTTGTAATGTTTTTAGTGGTCCTTCAAACTATATGACCTAAGAATTGGCAACTTTTATGATTGTAAATAAGATTGTAATTGGACTGGTTTGCTTTTCGCCTTTTGCTAGTGCTGTGGATAGAAAAAATGCAGTTACGCGGATGATATATGACTTTAATATCAAGACAAATAACTGAAATCAGTAGAGAGAGGTCTGATTGATTCTGTGAGGCAATAAAAGGAACGGGGAAAAGGAAAAAAAGGCCAGAGAAAAGAATTTGCAGGAACTGGAAAGAAAATGAGCATTAATGCACTAATTATAGCTTTGCTCGAGAAAAGAAAAGGTTGGAACTATAAATACTAAAAAGGTTGTGGAATCTGGAGGGGTGCATTTAGACGTGCCCTCTTGTTTTGGTCCTCCTTAGTCACAAAATCGGTGGGCTTGTCAGTAAATAAACAGAAACAGAATGCGAAAAGAAGAAGAAGAATACCAAGAAGAAAGGGGAACAGATGACGATGATGATGAATCTTCAGAGGAATCAGAATCAGAAGCGGAAGAGAAATGGAGAAAGCACTACTCGTCCAGGCATAGGATATTGTTGGTTGGAGAAGGAGACTTCTCCTTCTCTCTTTCTTTGGCCACCCACTTCGGATCAGCACGCAACATGGTCGCCACCTCTCTCGATTCCCAGGACAAGATATATAGCAAGTACAGTAATGCAATAGCGAATGTGAGGGAGCTTGAAGAAAGGGGGTGCTTGGTGCTCTACGGTGTTGACGCCAAGACCATGAGTCAACACTTCTTCCTCTCCACTCAGAGGTTCGACAGAATTGTCTACAACTTCCCTCATGTTGGCTTTCTCTTCAGAGAGGAAAGCTACTGCCAGATCCAGTAAGTGCTAGTCTACTCTCTACCTTTGTACCTTGTACCTTGATAAAACCCACAGTATATTAGCTTTTGATGATCATTCAATGTGTCCGATAGGTTGAACAAGAGACTGGTGAAGGGTTTTCTCAGGAATGCTAAACTTCTTTTGAAAAAAGAGGGAGGGGAGATTCATATATCTCACAAAGAAGGCCATCCTTACAACAAATGGGATTTAGTGAAGAAAGCACACAAAATAGGAGGACTGGTTCTAACCCAATCTGTGCCCTTCTGCAAGGATGACTATCCTGGATATGACAACAAGAGAGCCCATGGTTCCCTTCCGGATGCTTCTTTCCGCCTTGGGGATTGCACTACTTACATGTTTAGCCTTGCTTAGTCTTTTGTCTCCATCACATACTCTGTTCTGTGTTTGCCAAGCTCTCTTTCAAATCAACAATCTTTGTTAGAGATTGAAGACGACGAGGTGCTTAATTGCTTGCTTTCCACCTGACACATCAGAGGATTCAACATGTAATGTAATATATGAATAAACGAAAAATCATCAACTGCTTTGTTAGCTTATATGTGGATGATTGAACATGCTTTCTCTTGTTGCTACTTTGTGTAAGAGTCTTCTGAATGTTGTCTTTGCTTGCTCCAATTATCAATACTACATGATTGCTGCTATCTTTTAGTCAAGCATCTCTACTCATTCAGCTTCTGAATACTTTGGTTCCCTTTCCTTTTAATCTTGACTAAGTCTCAACTCTCAACAGAGACCGCTCTCACAGGCACAGCAAAAGAAAAGATGACCATGCGCAAATTGTGTTGGCCTGCAGTCGTACAAGTGCTTTGTGCTTTGTGGTGCTGAAATGTTGGCTTGCGCTGAGAAAACGTTTAAGAAACCTAGTATTTGAATATTAGCTTGCTCAATGATTGCAAAATTTAAGTCCTCTGGATGATCTGTTGATTTTTATCAGTATAGACAATCTGTAGTTGTCGTTAGTTTATTCCCCTGTAAATTCAATTAACAATACTTTTGCTTTCTAGTATTTCATCATTAGATTTATAAACATCAACATTCAAACAATTCAATACTCTTAGTATGAATACATTCACTGAGTACACACCACCTACTCTAAATCTTGGAATAATTTATCTGATCACTAGTATTCATATCCTATGATGCTTATCACAAAGAGCAGTAATTCCAGAAGACAGGGACTTTGAAAAACCCGCTTGAGGAACCTTATATCACACAAATCCAAACCCTCCATGAAATAAGAATCCGAATCCAAATCCAAACAATGGCCGAACTGTGTTGTAGCTGAGAAAAGGAAGTAGCACTAGATGTAGTAACGCCCACAAGAAACCTGCACTCACCCATTGAAGGGTCTAGAAAAGTGACCATACCAAGCCCATCGAAATCACAGCTCTGTTCTTTCTGCATTTGGACCTGATAGTAACTGTTGAAGGCATATGAGATATTTCCCTTTGCACCGATTCCGTTACATGATCCCCCATAGCTGAGTGTGGTGCAATCTGCAACACTACATTCAAGTTTCATGTGGCTTTCCACAGCAGACAAATCCCTCGCTGGGTCTGCCACGCACCACCTAGATGGTAGATACTCAACATTCCTTGCATTTATCAATCGTCTACTGCCTAAACCAAGGTTCAACGGATACTTAGCCTGGCCGTCAAAGGAAAAAATTCCCCAGTGCCTTTCAAAGGTGCCTGGAAGTGTGCTCTTTGCCTCTTCATCAAGCAGACCAAAAAGATATACATCCATCGGAGGGACACCTGGCCTTAGAGGAGTTCCTTTGTTACTTAGAACATTTTTTATCAGGCCTTGGTTGAATGTCCTTGCTGCAGTGAGATTTGCACTGATGGCTCCATCTGTCGGCCAACCCACTTCCCCAATAACTATAGGCATCTGACCATATCCCAGTTTGCTCAGGGCCGCAACCAGTGTGTCAAAATTTCCATCAAATGCATTGTTATAAACAGCGGACCCATCTGTGACAGAATGGCTAGTCCCCTCGAAGAATGCATGTTCTTGAGGGAAATCTGAGCTTCCATAGAGACTTAGAAATGGGTAGATATTGACTACAAAAGGAGAACCGTTTGAGTTGAGAAATGAAACAAGTTGAGTCATAATTTGTGTTAGTTCTGGTCGAAATGCCCCTTGAGAAGGAAGTGCAGCCTCATAGGCATCAGCATTACATGGTACAACTAACTTCACATAACTTGCGAGATTCACTTTAGCCAAGGACTGTTGAAGATTGAGCAAAGCAGGCATGACATAAGGCTGATATTGACCCGAGTAACTTGTAAGGAATGGCTCATTTCCAACTGCAACATACCTGTCATCATAAGCCAAGAACTAAATTACAGAACTTAGATACGTGTGCCAAAAAAATCTAATCGAAAGGATGTATAAGAAGCAATTCTTACACTAGACTGTCAACTCAAGTTAGGTCTTTCAGCAGAATGAAAGTCTGCTGTTAGCAGAAGAGAAACTTTCTCATAATCGAGTTAAACTTGTGTGAGAGATGCCCACATGGAACTGTTAGGCTTACTGACAGTGAGATCTTCCTATGTGGTTCTGATATACTAATGTTAGATAACAACTAGCGAATAGCATAGTGCTCCCACAAAAGCTAAAAAATAACTTTCCCTCTCTATAATGAGATATACTTATCTTTTTAGCATCAAAGTGGTCTATCATATCTCCTTACAAAGGATTTACAAACTTTTTTGTTGGAATCATTTGCTTTCGGTGTAGATATAGAAACTTAAACAATAACTACGCTTAATGAAGTTCCCCTGAGGCCTTATCTTAACTAGGAAGCCCGTTGAAGGTGGGTCAACCTCATATTCCATGACATTATGATGTCTGGTTTCACAAGGAGCTTGCAATGAAGAATAGAAGGGAAGTCTGGTATAGCAAACACAGCATGATGAGTGAACCAGATATTAGAGCTTTCTTAAATTACAGATCTATGTGTTGGGAACAGTAGGGTAGAATTCAGCTGCATAGGATTATCAGAAGTTTGAAATAAGACTTGTTAAACACACATCAATGCTGTGCCACCAACGCACGTTATCTTTTATGGATATAAAGAAAAAATGCAAATGGAAACACTAGCTCAAATGCCATCTGTTCCTGGTTCCCAACCCGGAACAGAAGTACCAGATGATAAACAAATTTTTGAAATAATTCTTATTGATATATTGTTCATAGTGCTTTATGAGTTTTATGAGTTTTATCCAAAATATCCTCAAGAAAATGATAGACGTCTAGCCAGAATCCTGAAGACTTTTAAATCTACTTCATTTACTAGGCATTAGTAAAATCGGCAACTTCAGAATGGCGGAACTCAATTGTAAACCAGATTGATTCCTTAATAGTAATAGATCAGGGTAAAATTGACTCTAAACCTGTGTCTCATATCTCAGCACACAGAGATGAATCCAGCTAGTTTATCACTTGATCAAATACTACAAGTGATACATGGCAATTGCAATTTTACAGAATGTTATCAGAAGCAAGATTAAAGTTGTCACCTTTTATGTCACTAGGTAGAAAGAGAAACAATCAAACCCAGAAGAGAAGGAAAAGAGACATACAGTGAATGCAAAAAAGTTTAAAGAAAGGAGGATGGAAGTTGGAACCTGATATCGACGCCATTCTTAACGACGTATCTAGAGACATTGCGACGGACCCACAAATCAGAGGCATCAGCGGAAGAGCTCAAGAAGGGCAACATGTCATTTGGGATTCCAACCATGACCTGAATCCCAGAGCCCATGAGAGCCCCAAGGCAATCTGGGTCTGCATCGAAAAGCTTAACTTTGGATATCTTGTTGTCTTTCAAGAGATCTACAACAACGGAAGGCTTGAGCTTGTGAAATGACAGGATGCCCCAGTTCACTCCAATTGCTGCTTCTGCCACCCTTGGAGCTGTCAAGCACCACATCACTATTAAGCAGACTAGCCTTGCTTCTAGCATCTTATCTCTCAGTTTCAACTTTGAAATCTGAAAGCCCAAAGCCCCCAGCTTCATTCATATATTGAAGGTTCGAGTCGATGATCAGTGCTAATAAGGTTGGTGTGTGCTTCAGCCTTGCCACCGACTTGGAGAAGAGAAGAGTAAAGTAGAAGCAGCTCCCGTTACTTGTAAGAATGAGAAATTACTGACGTGTCCTCCCCCACACATGTCCCACAGCGGGAAGCAAGGAAAATGATCTGTTTAATTTAGGTAAAATCCAATATTACCATCTTGTTCAAGGAATATGAAATTATAAATATTGAAACCATTTTCCGCTAATCTATTCATATATTTCATAGGATTAATATAACAGAACGATCTCAGTTTCGGAGTTTTGATTATCCAGAATCACTGCAAAACTGTAAAGAACCTGGATTTGAAATATAAACTAAGCTAGATCTAAGCTAAGAAAGGAAATAGAAGTAAAGAGAGAATAAAACTTTCATTCATGGCTGCCCGAACTAGGGTTTCTACAGTGCATAAATACCCATATTGACGAGTGTGATCTTGCCACATGGCACACATCTACGTTTGTTGAGAACTAGTTCTAAACAGCTGGAAATGCAATCACGTGCAAGGCACGATTACAACTTACACAACACTAAGTAAAACGACACCGTCTCCTACCTTTCCTAGAGCTACTAAGCCATTATTCACAGACTCATGACATTGCTACCTCCTGCAAAACAAACTTGTCCTCAAGTTTGATACCTTAAGTAATCTCAATGCTTGAACTCTGGAAATCTGCGGGTGATGTGATATGCAAACTCCCAAGTAGCATCCTCGGCTTCAGCTCCCACCCATTTAATTAACCACTGTGCAGCTGCCTCACCTCTCCTCTTCACCAATCTTGTTTGCAGCACTGCCTCAGGTTCCCATTTCACCGTTCCAGCTTCAGATAGATGGGGAAGATGTGCCTTTGCTGTCACATTAGCGCCCAGTTTCTTCTTTAACAAAGAGACATGAAAAACATCATGTATCTTTGCATAAGCTGGAAGTTTGAGCTTGTAAGCTACACTTCCCACCTTTTCCAGAACTTCAAAGGGACCAAAATATTTGGCAGAGAGTTTGTGGAACACCCTTTTGTGGGCTGACTGCTGCCTATAAGGTTGGAGCTTCAAATAAACCAAGTCGCCTACTTCAAACTTCCTTTCAGTGTGTTTCAAATCATAATACTTCTTCATTCTAGATTGAGCTCTTTCCAAGTTCTTCTTGAGTACTGTCAACAACTCATCCCTATTCCTCAAGTCTTGGTCCACATTAGCAACTGATGTAGACCCTGGAAGATAGGTTTTAACAGAAGGTGGTTCATATCCATACAAAGCTTGAAATGGTGTCATGTCAATTGCTGAATGATGTGAAGTGTTGTACCACCACTCTGCCCATGGAATGGCTTGCACCCAATTGTGGGGTTTCTCCCCAATAACACATCTCAAGTACTGTTCCAAGGTCTTGTTGAGGTTCTCAGTCTGGCCATCTGATTGTGGGTGGTAAGCAGAAGATCTGCTTAACTGAGTTCCTTGAAGCTCAAAGAATGCTTGCCAAAAAAGACTTAAGAATATGGGATCTCTATCAGAGATGATGTTAGCTGGCATTCCATGCAGTTTGGCTACCTCTTGCACAAAAACCTTAGCCAGTGTTGCAGCTGAATATGGATGAGACAAAGGAATGAAGTGAGCATACTTTGTCAGTTTGTCAATGATGACCCAGATCACTGTTTTTCCTTCTGACTTTGGCAAAGCTTCTATGAAATCCATGGAGATTGTGTGCCACGCTTGTGGAGGTATGCTTACCGGTTGCAAGAGCCCAGGTGGCATGACTGTTTCTGCATGTTGTTGTTGACACACATCACAGAAAGCTACAAACTCCTTAACACTTTTTTGCACCCCTGGCCACCTGAAATTTCTTGTGACCCTCTTGTATGTCCTAGCTCTCCCAGCATGACCTCCCAACTTCCCTCCATGTAGCTCCTCAATCACCTTACTACGCCATTCATCAACTGGAGGCACAAAGATCCTATCTTTGTAGTAGAACAAAGAGTTTACCAGCTTGTAGTGTTTCTTCTCCCCTCCTTGCTGCAATAATCTCACAATTATGGTTGTTTCTCCATGGTTGAGACACGCCTGTTTTAACTCATTGACATACTCCTGCACAGGTTTTGATATTCCCATGATCACAGCCAGTGAAGGCCTCCTTGACAAGGAATCAGGACCTGCATTGTTCTTTCCAGCTTTGTATTGAATGGCATAATCATATCCCATTAACTTGATTAACCACTTTTGTTGAGCTGGTGTAGTGATTTTCTGCTTTAAGAAGTACTCAATGGTTCTGTGGTCAGTCAGAATCTTGAAATGATGCCCTAGGAGGTAAGGCCTCCACTGTTGTACAGTTGATACCACTGCCAACATCTCCTTGTCGTAAACCGATAGAGCCAAGTGTTTTTGAGCTAATGCCTTGCTCATGAAGGCAATTGGATGACCTTCTTGGGACAATACTGCTCCAATGCCTACATCTGAAGCATCAGTTTCCACAACAAATTCTTTTGTAAAATCTGGAATTGCTAGCACTGGTGTGGATGTTAGAGCCTCCTTCAGTTCTTCAAATGCTATGACTGCAGCCTGGGTCCACTTGAATCCACCTTTCTTAAGCATGTCAGTGAGAGGTTTAGCTATAATGCCAAAACCCTTAACAAACTTTCTATAATATCCAGCCAATCCCAAAAACCCCCTCAGTTGCTTAAGAGTTTTTGGTTGTTCCCACAGTTTGATGCACTCAATCTTGACTGGATCTACAGCCACTCCGGCAGCACTGATCACATGTCCCAAGTATTCTACTTTGTCTGTCCCAAACTCACACTTACTTTCTTTCACTTTCAATGAATGCTACTGCAATTTGGATAACACCAAATCTAAGTGCTCCACATGAGTTTCCACAGAAGGACTGTACACCAGGATGTCATCCATAAAAACAAGGGTGCATTTTCTCAAGCAAGGTCTCAAAACATCATTCATAACAGCCTGAAATGTTGAAGGGGCATTAGTGAGTCCAAAAGGCATCACTAAAAACTCATAGTGTCCTGAATGTGTCCGAAAAGCAGTCTTAGCCACAGCCTCCCCATGCATCCTGATTTGGTAATAACCAGACCTCAAGTCCAGCTTAGTAAAGATCACAGCCCCATGTAACTCATCGATTAGCTCATCTACCACCGGAATTGGGTACTTGTCCTTCACAGTGACCGCATTAAGAGCCCTGTAGTCTACACATAACCGCCACAAACCATCTTTCTTTTTTACCAACAAAACTGGGGATGAAAAAGGGCTAACACTTGGCCTTATCACTCCATTCTCCAACAAATCTTGGATGATTTTTTCAATTTCAGTTTTTTGAAAATGGGGGTATCTGTAAGGTCTCACATTCACAGGAGGGGTGTTGGGAAGTAACTCGATTTTGTGGTCTTGATTTCTGGCTGGTGGCAACTGGTTAGGGGTGTCAAAAACTTAGGGATATATACTTCTGTAGGACTTGGTTAATCAGAGGGTGTATTTCAGTTGTTTTTAGTGTTTGGGGCTCATGATGTGCAGAATTCAGCTGAATCAACATAATTTCCCGCTCCCTTCGCAACAGCCTAGCCATGGATTTGCAACTGACCATGCTAGCTTGCAATTCAGTTTCCCCCTGAAGCAAATATTGATGACCCTGCTGAATAAACTTCATGCACATTGTTTCAAAATTCCACACTATGTCTCCAAGACTTTTCAACCACTGAGCCCCTAGAATTACCTCACAACCTGAAATAGGTAGGATGTAATATGCAGTAGTAAGAGCATATTGTTGGAGTTTGATTGTTACCTGCGCCATCCCTTTTGTCTCCATGATATCACCACTGGCCAGTCTCACCCTAAGTGGCTTGATTGGTTGAATCACCACCTTGGCTCGTTTGACAACTGTTGGATGGATGAAATTATGGGAAGCTCCTGAATCTACCAACACATGCACCTGGTGTGTGTGACATTCACCCTTTAGCTGCATTGTTTGACTATTGATACAATCTCCCACAGCATGTAGCTGCAATTCAACTCCGTCTATAACATTCAACTCCACTCCCTGGTCATTTTCCATCCCTGCCGTCATTTGTTCCACCGGCACCTCAACCTCATCCTCTTCTTGTACCACCTCAATCACCATCAAAGCTTGACCCTTCCTGCAATTATGTCCAGGCCTAAAGATTTCATCACAGAAAAAACACTGATTTCTCGCCCTTCTCTCTTGGTACTCAGCTTGTGTCAATCTCTTATTAAAGCCTCCCACATTACCCCCTTGCGGTTGTGCCAATCTTGCAGGCTGTTGAACTTTCTGAAGGTTGGCATTGTGGTTGTAATTGTATGCTTGTTTCAGAGGTGCCACTGGTGGTCTGGCCTGAGTCGTGACTCGAAAATGACCACTTGTTTTCATCTCTTTCTCTTCATAGATCTTGGCCAGCTCACATGCCTCATATAAAGAAGTTGGTTTTAGAGCTCTCACATCAGAACGTATGGTTTCTTTCAACCCTTCAATGAAGAATGACAACAGATTCTGAGAAGAGAAACCATGAGACCTCCTTGATAGCTTGGTGAATTCTTCCATGTAGCTCTCAACCGAGCCTGATTGCTCCATTCTAGCCAAAGCAGTCTGATAATCCCCTCTTCGATGACTACCAAACTCTCTCATAAGTAATTCTGCTAACCTTGCCCATGAATTAGGGAATTCATGTTTGAACATGAACCACCTATCCGAGGCCTTCTCTGTCAAGTGCAATGTGGCAAGAGTTAGCTTTCGGTCCTCAGGGATTTGGTAGAATGCAAAAATCTGTTCAGCTTTATTCAGCCACTCAACCGGATCTCCTCCTCCAAAAGTACTCCATTCTAACTTCATCTGTTTCATTGTGGGTAAACTAGGGTCATATGGATTCTGATGATACTGTTGTGCTACATAAGGCTGCATATTTGGGTATGTATTAGCACTCATCTGGTTACTATGGTATGGACTAGCCGTGGTTGTGGAAACCATGGTATATTTTGGATATGGTATGGTTTGTGGCTGTGGAATATGAGTACCAAAAGAAGCTGGTGTATAGGTATGGGCAAAATTGGTTTGTGTATAAGGTTGGACAAAACTGGTTTGTGTGTATGGTTGGACAAAACTGGTTTGAGGAAAATTTGGGGCAAACTGGTTTTGAGGAAAATTTGGGGCAAACTGGTTTTGAGCAAAATTTGGCATGGCGGTTTGGGATTGCACAAAATCTTGTGAAAAATTTGCATAATTTGGTGTATATGGTGGTGGTTGGTTTCCAAAATTGGCATTCTGAAAAATCTGGTTAGGATGTGGTCTAGCAGATCCATTCACTTGGGACTTGCTTCCACTCGTTTGACCTTTCTCCAAACTGACTCTCTTGCCCTTATCCAACACTGGTTTCGGTGTAGTCACCTTGGTCACTGTAAGGGTATTCATAACCACCCCAGAATCATTTGTAATAATGGGCTGACTAGTGTTAAACTGCAACAATGGCTCAACATCCCCAACACTAGTATTGACCAAAGGTGGGTTTTGAGAACTGTTACCCCCCGGTGAACTAGTCCCTGAGCTCGCCATAGCATGAGTGGAACCCGCAGAGTCCTGCAAAGCCCCCAAAACAGTAGCTCCACCTTCAGGGAGAGCAGATCCAAGCCTGAGAGGTGTAGAGCTCACCGGTTGCACTGGTGCCACTGTAGACTCCCTCAAAGCTCGAAACTCAGCCATCATCTCAGTACGGAAAGCATTCAAGGACTCCTGATACACATTAAGAGTGGTATGAAGCTCCCCGATCTGCGTAGCAGTGTGCTCCTTGTGATTGTGAAGCTCAGTCTCCAAAGTGGGTAAATCACCACTCTGAGAACCTGTTGCGAGCTGATTTGCACCAGCTACCTTGTTCTTACCCATAGTACCCAGAGCGAGGGCTCTGATACCAGATGTAAAGAACCTGGATTTGAAATATAAACTAAGCTAGATCTAAGCTAAGAAAGGAAATAGAAGTAAAGAGAATAAAACTTTCATTCATGGCTGCCCGAACTAGGGTTTCTACAGTGCATAAATACCCATATTGACGAGTGTGATCTTGCCACATGGCACACATCTACGTCTGCTGAGAACTAGTTCTAAACAGCTGGAAATGCAATCACGTGCAAGACACGATTACAACTTACACAACACTAAGTAAAACGACACCGTCTCCTACCTTTCCTAGAGCTACTAAGCCATTATTCACAGACTCATGACAAAAACCCCAGGATATATACTAACAAGACAATGATATCTGCTTAGTGGGACATATTCCCTTTTAAAGTTTTGTCTAGATAGCCGACTACCGCGAGAAAATGGGCTCAAGCTGACGGAGCATGAACAGTCTCTTTCTTTGGTATATCCTTTTCTGCTGTGCTGCCTATCTTCTCTATACATGCAGATGCAGTACGTCCTCACCCTTTTCAGCTTTTCTACTGTGTCCGTCTGTGACATCTCTCGAAAATTATATTCAATTTCTTAAACAAGTGAGCGTTGTGAATCACCAACAAAAGCAACCTACGTCTGTATCATATCTAGTTTCCAGTACAAAATGCATGAGCCTCTGCTTTAGGCATTAGATGTAAGTTAAGGGAGGGAGATATTTGCATGCCTTCAATCGGCATGGAATATAGAAATAGCAGATTAGTCTATCTTTTTATCTGTTCACTTTACCGGTGGACTTCTCATAGCATAAACGGAATTTGAGATTCCAATTGAGCGTCTCTCAGAAGCAACTTCAAACCAGTTAATTTGCTCATCTATTTTTCTTTACCAAAAGTATCCAATCGCAGCAATCACAGTATCCCTTGGCAGCAGACAGACAGACAATGGCTCATCATTCATTGATTCCTCTAAACAGAACCAGCATTATATTTCAGTTTTATTGACTTGATCTCTCATGCCATATTCATACAATATTACAGCATCTGAAAACTAAAGTTCGGACAGCCGACACACAGCACCTTATTCTTCAGAAAGATCAATCATACTCAATTGACCGTGCAGCTGCGCGCACTGAGAATCTGAATCTAGAACTATATAGCACACAAATACCAAATGCTTATTCCATCATCACTAGAACTATTACGATGTGTCAGTTTGCAGATAATGTTTATCGATCAAGACATGCAGATAAGCATCAAATTACAAATATACAATAGTGATCGATGCGAGAAGGTAGCTAGCTTACACAAAACTAGATATGGGATTAAACTCCTCCGTGATCCAATTGATGGGATCAGTCAAGTTCTGTTAAAATCAGGCTGGCTGGTGACAGATCTTACCCACGCCCATTTGTGGTCTCTTGTGTTGACCACATTCTTAGCCTTCGCCACCTCTTCAACTGGAATGTAAGCATAGTTGCCATTGATGGGGCCAGGGACAAATCCAGTGTAACCAGCCATCACTCCATGAATAGCTGAATGGGCAAGAAGTGTACAGTACAAGTTATCTGTAGCATTTGCAGGGACGGCTCGGATCATGTATGTAGGGTCTATGTACTTGACTGTGACCAGCTCGTTGGGGTGATCCCTGCTCCACCAATTCTTGAGCTCCGACTTCAACCATTGGCCAACATCTAGGAACACTGGGTTCCCAGATTCATCCCTCTCTTGTTTCTGAGCCTCGTTCCTCGGAATTATATCCTGTCCCGCTCCTTCAGCCACAACTAACACTGCGTGTCCATTCTCCCTCAGTCGCTGCTCCATGAATTCAAATAACCCTCCTTTTCCTTCCAGGTAAAACTCAGTTTCAGGGATTAGGCAGCAGTCCACATCTCGGCTGCTCAATGTTGCGTGCAGAGCAATGTGGCCAGTACTTCGACCCATCAACTTGACCAAGCCTATTCCATTCACTGCACTTTCAGCCTCCACATGAGCTGCATTTATTGCCTGCTGGGCCATTTCTACTGCTGTCTGGAATCCGAAAGATTTGTCAATGATGCCAACATCATTGTCAACTGTTTTTGGAATCCCAGTAACCCCAATTTTCAGTTTTCGCCTGCAAATCTCGTGAAATATCTCAACTGCCCCACGCATTGTGCCGTCTCCACCTATTATGTACACCTGCGCCGTGTAACGGAATAATTTTATCTAGAATTTCCTTTCATGCATCAATTCATATATGCAGGTATATAACAGCAACTACTATTTTACATAATCTGGTTCATAAATCATGCCATCACTATACAGTAACAAACCTGCCCTGAGTCCCTGAAATCTGAAAGTAGCTACTAGGCTAGTAGAACTTCATTTACATAATGACAATAAATTCGGAAAAAGATTGATGATCATGACCTTCCATCCATATAAAACTTTTACACATACTAACATTCGCCCACTACCTTGGATTCGATTAATAACAACTGATGGTTCCATCAAATGGCATGGGACCTTCAAATTTGTGACATTGTTCGTGTGGCTATATATTGGTGACATATATAGTGCGATCAATCAATCGGTAGTATATGGTCTACACATAAATTGATATATGGCAAATTAAAGAAACAGAGGAAGACTCATAAGGTTGTAGATGAATTCTAATGATGAATTTGGTACCGCACCTGGTTATAGCCGCGATTTTGGATGGCATCGACAATCTTATGGAGATCAAAACCACCTCGGGAGGTCTCGAGGACAGTGCCGCCATTCTTGTGCCAGTTGTGGACGAGCTTTGGGTCGAGCTGGATAGGGTTCGTGGAGTAAAATCCACGATAGCCAGCCTTGATACCAAAAATCTGACGGACTCCGTAGAGGTCCCAGAGGGCAAGAACCAGCTCTCTCACCACCGTGTTCATTCCCGGGCACAGCCCACCGCATGTCACTATAGCCGCCTTGATGCTCGACGGCTCGAACAATATGTGCCGTCGGGGGCCGGCGCGATGGAAAGCTGAGGAGGGACCAGAGGAGGCGCCGGCGGCGGGGAGGTCGTAGACAATCTGGCGGAGGATGACATCGGATGGGGTTATGTAGAAGCCGTCGGAGGGGTGGTAGAAGGGGTTGTGTTCGAGTGGGTTGTTGTGGGTTGGGAGTTGTGAGAGATAGTCGGTGAGGTGGGGTAGCCTCTGGAGCTTCACCGGAGACAATGACAAGATCAACTCATCATCGTCATCATCATGAAGCTCTATTGGATTGATTGGACTAAGTTGTTTGTGCTCAGGTTCTGGATGCGGCATGGCAAGATAGTCTGCTTTCTTTCGTTTGGTTCGATCACTCAGCTCATCTAGACTTGCAGGCTCAAGTAGTCATCGATCATTTCGACAGACATTTCCAATTAACTATGCACTTGGAAGAAAATATGTGAACGTGGTGCCCTTTTACACGACCAACGACACGTAACCCCCTATGCGTTGGGAACTTTCATATGCATGACATTGCATTTTGACTATTGACTTTTGCTGATCAAAGAAAACACAAACAAGCTAACATGCAATACGTGTTTCCGTTCAAACTTCGAACCTGTGGAAATTTATAGAAACTAAACACGGTCGAAATTACGTCGTGTGTTGGTATTTACACTACGTAATTTTTATTATTTATAATAATTTATATGTTTGACCATCATGTTTCTATATTATTTATTTTACCATCATGTTTCTATATTATTTCTTTTAATCCTGACCATCCATGTATGTGGATCCGGATTCTCTCCTAACAATTGTCTCATAATACTACCTAATAAGTCAATCTTGACCTCTCATTTTCGACCACGGTCGAGATCTCTCCAACCTATCTCAAAACCTATTTTCCTATATACTCGACTCATCTCTCTCTCTTACCCTCAAAATCTCATATCGTCTATCATAAAGCAAAAGTATATTTCTTTCTCATCGTTCTCTCTCTCTCGTTCCTGAAGTTCTGCATCTCTCCGCCAATCAACCGCCGGCGTCGGACTCCTTCTCTCCAGCGACTGCACGGCCTCTCTCCGGCACCGACACCTCTCTCTCTCTCTGTCCCCGCAAGTTTGAGATTTTTTTTTTCTGAATATCCATTCCTCCTCACGATTGGGATTTTCAGGAAAAAGAAAAATTCTTCTGGAGGTTTGTAGGTGCGCTATTATTACTATGCATTGCTGCATGCATGACTTTTTGTTCACTATCATATATCCTTAATTCCCAGCACTGCTTTACTTTGGATCCTTTACTCTTGGTGTTGGTTTTCTAAATTTTTTTTTTTTTGAATATAGGTTGTAATAATGGAAGAATCTGGCGAAGAAACTAACACTAGTTTGGAGCAATCGAAATCAGAAGAAGACATGGTTTGGAAACCTAAATATGACATGGAGTTTGATTCTGAGCAAGCCGCATACGACTTTTATAATGAGTATGGACAGAACGAAGGCTTTAGCATTAGAAAAGAAGTGTGTGCCAAGGATAAGAATCATGTACTCACCTCAAGGCTTTTTGTTTGTTGTAAAGAAGGTTTACGAGGGAAGGATAAGAGAGACGATTTGACCAAAAACCCAAGAGCACATACAAGGACCGGATGTGGAGCGCATATGGGCATTAGGTTGGTTAGGCGTACAAGTAAATATTGTGTGTATCGTTTTCATGAAGAGCATAATCATCCACTTGTGAAGCAAGAATGTGTGCATAGATTGCCATCTCAACGGAAAATGACAACCCCGGATGGTGCTTTTCTAGAATTGACCTCGAATTCAGGAGTTCCATCAAAATCTGCATTTGAATTAATGAGTAAAGAAGCTGGTGGAAGGGAGTCATTGGGATTTACAAAGGAAGATCAAAAGAACTATCTTCGAATTGTCCGACAAAGAAAAATGAAATTTGGAGAAGCTGGTTATTTGATGGAATATTTTTCAAAGCAAACGTTGGAAAATCCTTCGTTTTTTTATGAGATGCAACTGGACAGTGAGGAACAGATCACTAACATTTTCTGGGCAGATGCTAAAATGATAATGGATTATGCTATATTTGGAGATGTTGTAAGTTTTGATACAACTTACAAAATTAATGAAGCAGATCGACCATTAGCGGTGTTTGTTGGACTAAATCACTACAGGGAGACGATTATATATATTTGGAGCTGCTTTAATGTATGATGAGACTGCGGTATCTTTTATATGGTTGTTTAATACTTTTTTGAAGGCAATGTGTGGGAAGCCTCCTAGAACTTTTTTTTCTGATCAAGATGCTGCTATAGCCAAGGCTGTACTACATGTGATGCCTGATACGTACCATAGATTTTGTATATGCCTTGAAGAAAGTAGGTTTCTTATTCCGAAACTCTAATGGCGATGAAAACCAAGGTAATGTGCTCAACAAATTTCTTTATCAAATTGAGGAAGAGAATGAGTTTTTGAGTGCTTGGGAGTCCATGCTTGATGATTACAATGCACATGATGACCCTTGGTTGGCTGCGACATTTGCAATCAGAAAAAAATGGGTGCATGCATATGTGAAGTGGACATGGTCAGCAGGAATGGAAAGTACCCAACTTAGTGAAAGCTTTAATGCTACTTTGAAGGGCTATTTGAAATCAGACTGCCAGTTGCTTGATTTTTTTACTCACTTTGAAAGAATGGTAGCCGATAAGCGGTATAAAGAATTGGAAGCCGAGTATGATTTGCAATTCCGGATTGTTCACTGCAAAATGGAGATAATAATGTTGAAACATGCACGAGAAGTTTATACCAAAGCGATATTTAAATATTTTCAGGCTCAGTTTGAAGACTCTTTAAATTATTCCATCACGAAGTGTGTGTCCGATGAAAATTTTATCTTCACAGTTGTTAGGGATGGATTCACTAAGGAGCGGTTAGTGAAAAGAGAAGGAGAGTTTACTGTATTCTGCAGTTGTAGAATGTTTGAGACTGAAGGTATCTTGTGTAGGCATGCTATCAAAGTCATGATAGAAGGTAGATCTAGAAACTACACTAATAAAAAAGATTCCTGAGCAATATGTCTTAGAAAGGTGGACCAAAACTGCAAGAGTTGATAATATTGTGGAAGACATGCATGGGCACGAGATCGTAGAGAATCCAAGATTGAAACAAATTTCTCGAAATAGAAACTTGTGTTATAAATTTGTTCGAATAGCATCAAGGGAATCTGAAAGTGAGAAGGCATATGAGCTAGTAGTTATGGAAGCTGATAAATTAGCAAAGATTGTTGAAGATGTGTTACGTCTAGAAATAAACGGTGATAAAGATGTGGAAGATCAAGACCAAAATGTATTGGCAGATTGCTCTAATGCAAAGGGATTCAAAAAGAGACAAGCTACCCATCGTGGAAAACGCAGAGCTAAGGGAGACTTTGAAGCTGCATTAAGCAAAAGTAAAAAAAAGCCTTCTCAGGTGAGGTTTTTATGTATTTTTGGCTACGTTATTATGTACTTTTTTGCTGAATATAAGTAAACATTGATAATTGATATAATGATAGGTTGCTAAAGTTCGGAATCATAGTGCGGCAATGAACCAATCTCATGAACCTTCTTCACATCAATCTCAGGTATGATAGATTTATTGATTCGTCTGTATGAATTGCTTGCATATATTTTGTTTCCTCCCTAAAAATAAAATATGATAAAGATGTGGTTTGAGTTTTGCTATATGATATCTCTGGCATCTAAATGATTTGGAACTACTAGAACCTAGTTGTGTTTGAAAGAACCTTCCTAAGCACACAAAAGATTGCATTGCATGTTATTCAGCGACTTAAGCTTCATGAACAAACATGATTTTACATATATAACCCAAGAGGGTTCTGCGCCCTTCAAACATGACTAATTGTATGTAGGTATGAAATCTTTGTACTGCATATTGTCTGTATGTTATTTGGTGTTATTGATTAAAGCAATTGGTTACCACTCATCATTGATTATATTGATAGGTCATTGAGATTTCAACTGCTGGAAAGGGGATAGAGTTATGTAGTCAATCTTCATCGTCTCTTTCACAGTCATCTCAGGTATATTGTCCTTTTTTTTTCTTTCTGCATGAAAGGTATATTGTCTATTATATAAAGAGTTTGAAAAAAATTGTAATGTTATATATGATTCATTACCATAACTTACAGGTATCTATCCACCCTCCTATGATGGTTGGTAATGATCAATATATGCAATTGTTCCGTCGTCCTTATAACGTGAGTGTGTGTTTGCTATACATAAATACATAAATATATTTCCACCTTTTTTTTTTGTTATCTGATTATAATTCTGGTACTACTACAGATTCATGATTTGAATATGTCAAACGGAATGTTTTGGATGCCTTCTCAAGAATCCTCTGCGGCAAGTACACAAGCATATGTTCAATCAAATATCATAGGATTTCCATCTACATTGCAAGACCCAGGAATGTCAAATCATCAAGAGCTCTAGTGTAGCGACATATTGGCAAATTTGGAAATAAAAAGCTTTTCCCTTGTAAAGTTATGGCTCCTCCAACACATACTTTTACCCCCAAACAATTGATATTACTTGCTCTTGTTTTTTATTTCAGTTTCTCTGTTCTGTAGACATTAGATTAGCAAAAGAACAATTGCTATTGCTTGCTCTTATTTTTTATTTTAGTTTCTCTGTTCTATAGACATTAGATTAGCAAAAGTAAGATCATTACGAGTACACTACTTTATAATGTAAGAAACAGGAAGATTAAAGTTCGTCAAGCCTAGCAACACAAGTTTCAACTTTCAAGCATTGCAGAAACCAAGTTGTAGCAAATCTGTGTGAGAGCAACCATTTCATTGATTCAGTTGACACAATCCATCTCATACATAAACAAATAACAAATTCTTCCTTAACATCAACAATGTAATTCATAAAACATACAAAACCCATCTAAGATTCATCAACAAAGAGCTAAATCTCTATTAGACCTACATTAGAAGCACTCATTGCTTCATTTACTAAAATGGTGACAGCCTAAAACTGGAGCCACAACACACGAACTCAAAGTTCAGTTAATCAAAGCTAAGATATTGTTGAGCACACAAGTGTTAGTTTCTTCTACAGAGTCTTCCATTCTCGAATCCTATATTCAACAAACAAAAGAAACGCCGAGAAATAGGCAGAGGACGCCGATAGAGAGGCGGAGGACGCCGCCTGAAAATTTCAATTCTCAAACGATGGGTTACTGAAAATTCGTTAGCTTGGGTTGCTGGTCGCCGATTGCTCCAAACTAGTGTTAGTTTCTTCACCAGATTCTTCAATTATTACAACCTATATTTAAAAAAAAAAAACCAACGCCAAAACTAAAGGATCCAAAGTAAAGCAGTGCTGGGAATTAAGGATATATGATACTGAACAAAAAGTCATGCTTGCAGCAATGCATAGTAATAATAGCGCACCTACAAACCTCCAGAAGAATTTTTCTTTTTCCTGAAAATCCCAATCGTGAGGAGGAATGGATCTTCAGAAGAAAAAAATAATCTCAAACTTGCGGGGACAGAGAGAGAGAGAGAGGTGTCGGTGCCGGAGAGAGGCCGTGCAGTCGCCGGAGAGAAGGAGTCTGACGCCGGCGGTTGATTGGCGGAGAGAGGCAGAACTTCAGGAACGAGAGAGAGAGAACGATGAGAAAGAAATATACTTTTGCTTTATGATAGACGATATGAGATTTTGAGAGTAAGAGAGAGAGATGAGTCGAGTATATAGGAAAATAGGTTTTGAGATAGGTTGGAGAGATCTCGACCGTTGGTCGAAAATGAGAGGTCAAGATTGACTTATTAGGTAGTATTAGGAGACAATTGTTAGGAGAGAATCCGGATCCCATGTATGTATGTGAAGATACACGTCGTGTGCTGAAAATGTTCTTACCAAGACGAATAAAAAATAAAATAAAACTTATACAATAACCCGAGCAAAGCTTCATCCATCAAGAAACTCAAATCAACCATAAATTAGCTAGTGATTTTAATTAAGCAGGCATGGACCTTTGTCCATTCCATCAGTACTACTTCACTAGCTATCCATTGATCAAACCTCTGCAACGGTGACAATGTCAGTGGTCTTGAACTTC
Source organism: Fragaria x ananassa (assembly GCA_034370585.1). Taxonomy (NCBI): domain Eukaryota; kingdom Viridiplantae; phylum Streptophyta; class Magnoliopsida; order Rosales; family Rosaceae; genus Fragaria; species Fragaria x ananassa. The sequence continues at coordinate 116,461 of CP139765.1, read as the reverse complement.
TTCCTCAATCTCTTAGCCAACTTGATGGCGTCTACTCCCTCCCCAATCACCACCACGCTGTCCTTCTTCTCTCCCAACGCCACAGAGCTCACACCTGCATGCATCATCCAGTCCAGCCACAAAGCTAAGAAAATCTAAATTTTAACTTCAATTTGTTGATCTAAACATTAGAAAAGAAAAGCAGAGATCGATCGATTACGTACTTCTATTTCATGCATGATGCAGGAGCAACTTATAACATATATCAAACCCCCAAAACTTACAGCATATATCGATCTGTAAAGCTATGCCGGTGATAGAAAAAGAAATTTTAAACGTCGGCGTACCATTTTCTTCGGCAACAATTTTGAGCGCCTTTGTTTGGCATTTCCGGCAGTTCATCGGTACTTTCATCACAATCTTATGCTGCATACACGATACACATAACTAGCAATCAGGCCATCGATTGGATGAGTAGTTATTTATGTAAAACGTACGCTAGCTGTTGTATATACAAGGATGATGAGTTGAAATCAGTGTACCTTCATTTTGTCCTAGCTAGTTTCGATCAGTACGTAGTTTGATTGATCGAACAGCTCGATACACTGCTGTGTGAGGAGTGAGGAGTGAGGAGTACAGTTATATAGTAATCGATCGAGAATGGCTCTCATATATATGGACCTGATTAGACGACTTGAGAGTCGGATGAGGCGAGACCCATATAAGCATGCATCTTCTAGGTAATTTCTATAACCAACCGTGTCAATGGTGTCGACGTACTGTCGAGGAAAATACACAGACATTACGCTCTAGGGTTTGGTTCACACATAACCCACCTAGAATTTTCACGATTTTCTTCTCTTCACCTATTTTGTTCGATCGAGTGGGAGTCTTAATTGCTTGCTATATTTTTATTTTAAAAAAAACTTTTTTATTAAATAACCCACACACCTTAATCAAGGTTTGAACCCATGACCTTAAAGTTGTTAGTTAAACACTATAACTCACCGACAACTGTTTGCTATATATATTATGATACATATGAGTCACGCATAACCCAGAATAGACGTTTGGCTGAGATCTTCATCGTCTTTCTTTTTGGTGGATTGTTTAGATTCTCACTACCACAAAAGTGGGCAACAAACACCATTAGAAATGGTGTGTGTTGTGTTATTGGGCACCAATCAATGGTAGGTATAGGGTTAAGACACAGCCTCTCACACTAATACTTGATTAGTACCTATTGCTAGCGTGGCTAAGTTAAAACGCTCACTATCAGTTTTTTGGTGACCCATTTTCAGATTACTGTTATGGGCTTTGGTGACTTCATTCAACACACTATAATAACATATCAGACACCCATTTGCATTTGAAATTTTTCGATGATGCATATGCATTTGAATTAGAATTTTATAGTCAGTTTCTGGTAAGGGCAGGTCACAGCATAACCATGTCAAAGTCAAACGATTCAAAGAAGTTCAAGGTTTCGAACAAGCCGTGAATTAATGTGAAGGTTTCGATCCAAAATCTCATTCCAGGCAACTGGTAGTAGAAATTGTTAAGGCTTCAAACACTTACCCTACGTACCATTTATAATTCAGCTCCACAGACTAAACAGAACAAGCTCAACAAAAACACTTCTACCCATAAAACAACCAAAACTCAAATCTTTGAAATCTGGCAAATCATCATCATCATCCTCATTGTACTCGTCCTCCACATCCTCCACTAAGTTCATCTTCTTGTTTCTGCAACACATGCAATCATTATTACACAAAACCCAATAAATCGAACACACAATTTTGGGAACAAACGAAAACCTGAGGGAGAGCATCTACGACGAGCCTGCAACGAGCTCCTCCTTGACGAAGGCTGAGAAAACTTTAGGCGTTGGTCGGATCTGGTGATAGAAGGGGAGATGACCAATAGATTGAGCTTCTTCTTCCTTCACCTTCTTTGATGAGCTTCTTCAAATTCAGTTTTTTTATTTTCAATCTTCTTTTTTCAATTAAGCTGTTGCCGGCTTGGATTGTGATAACCTGGATCTCATCGGAAACCTTGGAAGCCTCGGCCACGAATTGTGAAGACAAAGTGGAGATCTTGGCTGCTAATATTCATTGAAATTTGAATTTTGACGGAGAGACCTAGAGAAACAGATATAGTTTGAGATAAGATGAGAAACAAAGTAAAAGATTTATAAACAATTGACTGATGGTAAAGTAGAGATATGTTCAGATTATATAGAGCACTAGAGAGTAATAAATCCTTTAAATAATTAAGTGGGTGATGGTTATCATCGAAAATAAAAATGGGTGTTGGTGACATTCAAATGTTCAATACACACCAATAGTTTTAAAGGTGATTTTCAAAGCACACCATTACATTTTATTTGTGACCTTACTTACAACTAATTTCAAGTATCAGTGTCTGTTGAGGAGTGTGGTCACCATTGATGCAATAGAGGGTATAAGATGGTATCAATTACCCATATTTGTGGTAGTGTCTGGTGCCTTTAACCCAGAAAAAAGAACAAATAAAAAAAGCAAAAAAAACCCAGACCCTTTTCTGATTTGTCATTGACTTCTTTTTGTCTCCAGTTGACTCAACAGAAAAATCAGCATCCTCCAAGCCAGCTCCAATCAACTGAAATACAGTAAATAATCATAAAGTTAACTGCAAAGACAAAACGGAGGAATTCAAGCACCACAGTAACACCATCTGTAGAAATGGAGGTTACAAATGTAGGGGGTAAAAAAGTAACATATCAGTCGCATGTGTTTCTATGTACAACTCAGAAAAGGAACTAGCTAGTGTACCTCTTTTTGCCCGTTTACTGACTTTACTCTCCTCCCTGCAGATACATCCGAATGGTGATTTGCGTCATCTGTCCTCGAGTAAAACCGATTCATATCATCTGACTCTTTGTCTTTCACCCCGTCGGCTTGACGTTGGCTTGACGGTGTTTCATGGTGTTCAGATAATTTGGTGTTTTGCGAACTACACCCTCCAACTTTTAGGTTCCATGATGATTTTATTCTTTGATTCACGATGCTTTTTGAACTGTTTTTGTTACTGAATCTTTCTGCAATTTCCCTAATGAAACCAGCACCAAAATAGTTAAAGGAATAAAAGAGCTTTAATTTCGAAAACTCAAGATATATAAATTCAAACTTACATCAACCAAATTAAATGTATGTCTGCAATATGTCCAGCTCGCAAAAAGTCTAATTAATTCAAAGCTCCAACCATTTATGATAAACTAAATATTCCTCTAACATCTATTCCCAAAAGCTTAGACTTTTTTTAAGATAAACTCATACATATTTTTCTTTTATTTTATACACACTCCACATAAGCAAACATACCATATAGAAAAAATGTATATAATTAATAGTTTTCTTCATTTTTCGGTTTCTCTAATTTGCCCTTCAGACATTAGAAAGCTAAATTTGATATATTTCTCAATTTTAGCATCAATTTGAAACTCAAATACTAACTAAAATTTAGTTAGATTTAACTTTGTCATAATTAATTACATTCTTTAATTTCTTACCTTGTTATACTAACTGAAGTGTACACACACACACAAAATTATGTCATTTGTAATAGGATAATGCTTTTCATTCCTAAGCTCACATTTGGTGTCTCTCTACGTAGTCGAAAAATGTCTAATTGTAAGGTACACGTTATTGTTATTTGATTAATTTTTTTCTTTTTAGGTATATTATTATATCATTTCCTATCCTAATCGAGAGAACATCTCTCTACTACTTACGTTTCTAATGTACCTATTAAATAGGGCATGATATGATAATATACCTAAAAAGAAGAAACCCAAAATTGGGTTTAGGGTATAGGCCGGGTTAAGGTATAGGGTTTAGGGTATAGAGTTAGGGCACGTATAGGTTCAGGGTATAGGGTATAGGGTATAGGGTTTAGGGTTTAGGTTTTAGGGTATAGGGTTTAGATCATATTTCTTATTCATATCATATTTTACCTTATGTATAGATTAGAGAATAAATTCTTTTAATCTAGATTTTTTTCATAAAAATAAAGAAAACTACATGATTCTTGCAAATTGATTGAAAAATGTTAGTGTTAGAAGAAAAACTCATAATCAAGGTATTTAAAACAACATCAATTAAACTTATTTATTATATTAATATGTTATAGTTGAATGGTGGCAATTATGTAAAATTTATAAAAAAAATAGGGCATAATATTTATCATAATTGATACATTTAAAATGTCTATCAGATATGAACATTATGTGAGTTTTATTTAAAACCACTCTTTAAAATTAGGTGTATATAAAATTTTTCCAAAGCTTAATTAAGCTGTGTTAGGATAACATGCAATAGTCTTACTCTTCCAGTGTTTTTTTCTTTTTACTGAAACACAAAGGACCTCTACATCATCAATCACTATGAACAAGTCACAAAGCAGAGAATCAATTATCTGTCTGTTGCTACTCTAAACATATAGGTCTACAACAGTAATAAAAGAATATGCATATGATGCCTTGAAATCTCCTGCTATCTTTCACATTCGAAATTACTCGATTACAATCACGTTTGGAAGAGTGAAAATCGTATCACAAGTTCACAGCATACTTGATAGACAAGTAACATTTGGTGATCATACCTTTTAGGTAATTACAGCATATAAGTTGGAAGTAACAGGATGTATGCAATATAGATAATGGTTTGCAATAACTAGCCACCTCAAAATTTAAACAAATACATTTGTTGCTAAGAAACTATATATACTTAAACCAGATAATTTACTCCTATCTGACAAGACCCAGAAATTGTGCTCCAATTATATATATATATATGAAATAAACTTCTTTATTTATTCAAAAGGTACAGATTTTCTTAATTGACCTACTTTTCAATCATATTTTTTCATCTCAACCGATCATCTTTTAGGTATATATGAGTAGATGATCTCTACAAAATTTCAGCCAATTTGATAATCATTAAGGTATTCAAAATTGTGGATTACACGAACGGTTCCGATTGAACAAATTTGGTTCGCTCATTGTAATCATATAGTTTCGACACCTTCACAATCACTAATTTAGCTGAAATTTTGTATAGATGATCATGTCATATATACTTAGATACTAATTGACTATGATCGAAAAATATGACCGAAAAGTAGTTCTATTGGAAAAATTCATACATTTTGAATAAATAAGGATATTTAGATCTGATAAAGATTGTGTGTGTGTGTGTGTCTATATATATATATATACACACAAATTTTCTCAGGTGCGGATGTCCGCATTTATTCTTACGGTGCGGATTTCCATTTTACACTCACTTTTCAATCGAATTTTCACATCTCCACCGTCTAGTCTTTAGATACTAATGTATAGATCATCTGTGTAAATTTTCAGCCAATTTGGTTATCATTAAGACACTTAAACTCAATTAAAACAATGGATGAACATAATTCTGACGAACTTGAACCGTTGATGTTTATAACAGAAAAATGCAATTTTGAGTGCCTTAATGATAACCAAATTGGCTGAAATTTTGCAGAGATGATCTATACATTAATATCTAAATACTAGACGGTGGAGATATGAAAATTCGATTGAAAAGTGAGTGTAAAGTGGAAATCCGCACCGTAAGAATAAATACAAACGTCCGCAGCTTATATATATATATATATTCTCAAAAGTGAACAAATATGGACAGAAAATTAAACCTCCTACAAGGATCTCAGAATAGATAGTCATGACTCACATGTCAGTGGAAGTAGATGCTTCTGGCTTATCTGCTAGACTTGGTGATGATAATGGTTTTGACAAGAACTCCACAGGATCAGCTTCAAGGCAAGTGTTGAAATCCTTCACTCCGTCTTCAGACTTTATTTTCCGTAACAATCTTTTTTTTTTAATAACATTGTTCTTAGAATGGATAATCGATTTTTCTTCTTTTGCTGTCTCCCTATTGAAGCAAGTGGTACATTAATCAGCTCAAATATATGCTTGCAAATCATATCATGTAATGAAAGAAAACGGCCATCTTTTCTACTGTAAATTGATTCCGGTCTCCAGGACATGAACTTCAACAGCATCCATTGCATGAAAATGTAAAATTGGATAATATTTGTGACCAAAAAATAGGCCATGATGGCATGATGCCGCTGAGTGTAACTTCCAACATTAGACATTTGGATTTACATCAAGTATGATTATTATAAATTAAATTAAGGTATAAACTTTAGCATCACTAGATTATATGAACACCTACAGTAACAACGAGAATTTCATGGTCAGAATTATGCATCAATCCTTCTACATGGTAGTTGATTCCAATTTGCTATCAATATTTTTAGCAAATACAGTTATGTATCATTTTCTTCAAATAGTTTACTTTTTTTTTTATCAAAAATAATTTGACTTCCTATTTAAAAGTTGGAATATACGCTCACCCATATGTAAGCAGAGAATGAAGTTGGTCAAGCTCTGGCAGGGCAGTTGTAATAGCCTGAGCCAAGTTGCTGTCTTCATCAGCATTATGAAAACAGTCCCGTTTCTTGGCATCAAGGACAAGCTTCTTCCAAACAGAGTTACTTGTAACCAAAGTTGACGCATTACCCACTATCCAAAGGCAATACCTACATAGAACATGTTACAGAGATCATGTCTGAGATGCATCTTATAGGATAATACAATACAATGAAATTTTATAGATAGTACCTTGCACGTGTAAGTGCAACATTTGCTCTTTGCCTGTGTGACAAAAAACCAACTGACCGGTTCCCATTACACCGCACAGTAGATATAATTATCACATCTTCTTCACCACCTTGGAACCCATCAACAGATCGCACCCTTACGGAGAAGCCACTATCAGAAGTTCCAGTAGATTTTGTGAGCATCTTTTGAATTGCATGAACTTGAGCCTTGTATGGTGATATGACACCAATACTAACTTTCTTCTTTGTTCTTCTAAATTCTGTGGCAAGAAAGAAAAAATAAAATCCAGTTTTTAGGTCTTTGCAATGTATCAGGTACATAAGAGCATCGACCAACTTACTACAATAACTACCTTTATAAAGGCTTGCTACTATCTCAGAGACTACAGCAACCTCCACCATATTTTTCAGACTACGTCCGTGATCAAATTCTTCTTTTCCATTGGCAACATTTATGAAGGAATAAGATCCGTACATTTTTCCCTTGAGGAAGAATCTCTTGTAGCTTGTTTCTTTAACATTTGGACCATCTACTATCTGGTTGTGGTAGAACTCCTTTTTTGGAAATAAACTGATGGATGGATGCATCCTGTACTGGACATTGAGCAGGTGCTTCTTGTGTCCCAACTTTGCCAGCCTTTCAAACAAACTTCTTCCAAAATAAGCACTTGCTGCAATCTAGTAATTTATCACATTTATTAAGATGCTGTCAATGTAAACACTAACCATACTTTGAAAAAAATGGAAAATTCAAAGGATAAAAACAAACCTTGCTTTGAACCATGGCAGGGAGTTGCATCTCATCTCCTACAAGGATAGCATGGCGGAGACCAGATATTTGTAAGGGAATTGCTGATTCACATTCTTTAAGCTGAGCAGCTTCGTCAATGACCAACAATTCCAATGGTCTTGTTTCTGCTACAATATGCAATTTGGAAGAAGTTGATGCGGTACAGAATATTAAGCAAGCATTTTCTAGGCAGAAGTCCTTTAATGCATATTCGGAAATAGGAACAGAGAATTTCTTTGGAAGCGACTTCAGTGTGTTTGTACATTTTGTTCTCAGCTGCCTAAGGCGACCAACAGTGCTTCCGGGAACTTTGAAGTCATTGAGGACTAGCTTCAATCCTTCATTAGCAGCACCAATAGTATGCAATGAAGATTTAATAGACTTGAGCAAACCCAAAGCTCTTACCATGTCCTTTACCACTTCGAGTGAAATGCAAGAAGTTGGTAAGTGGGTGTACAAATCTGTCATACAAATCTTCAGGTCCTCACTGACTGAATCAAATTCATTCTTCACAAACTCCTCAAATGTCAAAAGATAATCCTCAGTTCGATCATCCTCCTCATTTTTTTCTGCATTCTGTTTTTGCTTTGCAGCTCTCTTTTGCAAATACATAGAATAATGTTCCACTGGATCATCAAGTAAATGTATCATTGATGATAACAAATGTTTCCACCCAGACAAAGGAACCAAACACTTGATGAGGATTTTAACACGATGATCAAGAAATATGTCACGCAGATCATCGTTATTGTCAATCTTCATTCGCTTGTTGTTACCAAAGAGAACTATATCTCCTAGTCCATACCCGCCATACTCAAGTGACTGATTAACCAATCTTTGGAGCCTTGCTGCAATATCTAGCACGGCAATATTGGTGGGAGCACATGTGAGAGTTCTGCACTTCAACTGAAAGAGCGCAAAGAGTGTCACACTCATTGTGTTTGTCTTGCCCGTACCAGGAGGACCCCATATTAATTTTACAGAATTCTGGTGATGACATTGAGACAAATTGATACAGTTCAAAACTGCAGCTTCTTGGGAACCATTTAGATTTTGGGAGCGAATTGTAGGCCATATATCAGAAATTCTAGTGCAGTATTTTTCTTTGGAGAAGCAGACTGAACAAGAATCCCCATCCTGTAAGAAAAAAAATGAAAGAGATAAATATATTGAGAATGTGAAAACTATAGGCACATGAATTATTAAAAGGTAATAATATCTGACTACACCATACATCTGACTTGGGTTGCAGAACTTTGTTAATGATATTTGTATTCCCCTCTTCTGAGTTCAAAGCCTTCCATACACGGTCATTTGTCATCAAGTTTATAAGACGGACAGCAAAAAGTGTTTCTCTCTTGCTCTTATTCATGCGTAGCCCTCCATAGTTGATAGGCTTCGATGACACTATTTTGAACTGGAGGAGATCAGGATATTCATCAATATCATATGCTTTAGCAACATAAGCTATAAGATAGAACCTTGGAGGCCTGTTCAAATCATCAATGCATTTTGGTCTAACACTTGTCAAGGCAATGATATCTCCAGCCTGTGGCGCATACATCAGTTCTTTGCCATTCTTATTAGTTTCCATATCTCTCTTATACGTTACATCGTAAAACAAGTCATCAGGAGATTTACCGGAACCCATGATTGTCAGAATTTCACAAGTAGGTGCATGTGGCAGAACCAACACATTCGATCGTAAATCAGCACGAGTTTCCTCAACAAGTGAAGGAATGAATGTTTTCTTGTAACTCGTCACTGTGCCAAATGTGTCGGGGATCCTCTGCACCTGTTTAGTGGACAAAGGAAAAAAATTAATTGACCAAAAGATACGCACTTCACAGTTCAAAGATCAAACTGATTCAGTCAATCCAACACCACTAGTGTATTGACTGAAATTGCAATATTATTGGAAGCGTTGATATCATTGCAATATCAATATGACATATTCTGCAACCATTTTCACTGTAGAGTTCAACCAAATCTAAATAGTAGAAAGAAAGAAAGAAAAAACTGAAGCGTTTGACCCATTCCAACTCAAATTTGAACCCGATCTAGGATACCGTGAAAGCGGGAAAAAGAACACTCTCTAACTAACAAGTTAATGTATCTCTCAATAAAGACAGACATGAACCAAATTAAAACGCAGACAAACCAACCTGATTTCTGGAAAGGTTTTCATCGAGAACATCCTCTAGAGACCAAGAGAATACCAAATCGACTAGGCTTCTAGTATCTGACACAGGTTTACTCTTCTTCCCCATTAGTAATCTTTAGTCTCTTGCTCAATTTGATCGTGCTTGATCCTCCTTGATGATCGTAAAGACAGTCGTCTGGCACTGATGAAACTCAAATCCTTATTCTAGTATAGAAAGACCAAGACTCGAAGAGAGCACGACGAAACTCTTTTGCGCTGTTTCCCATTAAAATAAACAAGAGAATGTGTAAAGAGAAATTCTTGCGTAACGAGTAAGAGAAACGAGAAATTCCTGCGTGCGTTCCCGTACGACTAGCCATTCCAAAATTGACACGTTTCATTTTTTATATTTTTTTTTACATCAGTTGCTTTTTTTTTACACGTTTCATTACTTGGTTTTCTTCTTTGGCAGCCACGTTTAATTGATGAAATCGCGAATAGAATTACGAAGAAATTAATGAGACATTGCCACACATAGCATCTTGAAGGTTTACCAAGTAACTATTGTTTTTCCTCACAGGAAGCTCGTCGGAGCAAGGTACTTCAATAAAGGATATGCTGAATATGCAGGGCCACTCAACTCCTCTGCTTACACTGCACGAGATTCTAACGGTCATGGCTCTCACACTCTATCGACGGCAGGTGGGAACTTTGTTCCTGGAGCCAGTGTGTTTGGCGCGGGGAATGGGACTGCCAAAGGTGGCGAGTTGCCGCTTATAGAGTGTGCTGGCCAGTTAATGACACTGTATGCTTTGATTCGGACATCCTGGCAGCATTTGATGCAGCAATACATGATGGGCCGGGTTGATGTGATTTCAGTCTCACTTGGTGGCGACCACCCTGAAAATTACTTCGAGAGTGGCATTTCTCAAGACTAGACAAGGGTCAACAAGCAGCTCTGGCCGGAGCAGTTGGGATGAACTCATGGCCGATATTCATGTACTACCGGCTTCAAACATTAATTATGAAGATGGTGTTGCTGTCTTTGCCTACGTAAATTCCAGAGTATATCTCTCTCTGTCTCTTTCTCTCTCTATATATGTCTAATCTGAAGACAATTATTGAATTTTTCATTTGGTTTTCGTCTTAATAGTGATCCAATGGGATTTATAAAGGCCCCAGCAGCAGAACTAAACACAAAACCTGCTCCATTCATGGCATCTTTTTCTTCGCAAGGGCCAAACGTTATCACTCCTCAGATCCTTACGGTTTGCTGTTTATATATATATATATATATATATATATATATATATATATAAATGTATGACTCAACTGTATTGTTTTCCATGCCAACATATCCCATTTTTTTCAGTTGTAGTTATGTTATGAAGTTTGAGCCCACACAGCCAAAATGTTTATACAAACTAATTACACTGTATAATGATATGAAATATTGACATTGGGTATTGACCAATTTTTATTCTTTCCCTATGATATTCTTGTTCAGCCTGATATCACCGCTCCTGGTGTAAATATTATAGCTGCATACACCCAAGCAAGAAGTCCTACAGACCGAAGCTATGATAAGCGCAGGACTCCGTTTATTACTGAATCTGGTACCTCCATGGCTTGCCCTCATGTAGCTGGAGTTGTAGGACCAAACAGTGCCATGGATCCTGGCTTGATCTATGACCTATCCGTCAATGATTATTTGGACTTCCTCTGTGTCATTGGCTATAAGAAGACAATGATGCAATTGTTCGCTAATGCTCCTTATAAATGCCCCAAGTCAGCTTGTCTAGTGGACTTAAATTACCCTTCAATAGCAGTCCCTGACTTGTCCGGCTCAGTCACTGTGACAAGAAGACTGAAGAATGTCGGTTCTCCTGCAGGTGCCACATATGCACTCCGTATTCGCGAACCAGTTGGGATTTCAGTATCGGTGGAGCCTCATATCTTGAAGTTCAAAAAAATTGGTGAAGAGAAAAGCTTCAAGGTAACCCTGGAAGCTAAGAGACTTGGTGCAGCTATGGACTACGTGTTTGGAGGGCTTATTTGGTCGGATGGCAAACACTATGTAAGGAGTCCAATAGTAGTTTCCTCTGCTGCTGCTGCTCCTGCTCCCTAGTATTATGAGGAAGGATTTGGTTTCTGGCAATTAGTCTATAGTTTTGTCGTTTGCCTTTTTAGCTAGCTTAGCCTTGGTCAAGGGGGTTCAGTTTACATGAGGTGGGAAACTGAGCGTTTTCACCATCAACGATTTGTTTATATTAACCCTATTTTGGTTTTCATGAATCATATGCTAGTGTTATTTTTTCTCTCTTTTAATCTGGTAATGTAATACCCTGGAAAAATTGATATTAGTTTCTAATATTATTTGGGAGTTTTCGAGTTAGAAGTTAGTGTGTTTTGAGATTCGAAGGAAGAGCGGAAGAGTCCGGTTGCATAATTACCGAAGCGGTATTATGGTTTTGGAAGAGTCAAGAGTTGACTTTTTATTCTGTTGGGTTTCTCAAGAAACTTCCTTCATGAAAGTTGTAGAGCTCGTCAATACGAGTTCGTAGACATGCGGCACGCATGAAACGAACGTCGTATGAAGAAGTTATGGTCAGCGGAAGTTGTAGCTTTTCGGGAAATTTTGGGTTAAATAGGAAAGTTTTGGTTCCGGGTCCTCATAATTTCCGGAACCCATTTTCTTCCCCATTCTTCTCCCTCCCCGACCCCGAGAGAACCCAAGTCCTTCAGCCGACCCGACCCGGACCCGGTGACCCGACCCGGCTTTTCCGGCCACCTCCGGCCGACCCAGACGACGGCACCGGTCGGGTTCTCTTCCTCTCCTCCGTCCGAGCTTCCCTGTGGTGGTGACATGCGCCGTTTCAGCCTCAAATCGGTGACCCGAAGCTCGGAAGCTCGGGTTAGAGACCCGGTCGGATTTCTTCCTCCGGCGGCGGCGACCAGGCGGGAGACCGGTCGGGAAAGAAGGCCATTGGCATCCTGGTTCGACTTCGGGTGGCCTTGGAGCGCGACTCACGACGGAGAGCGGCGGTGGTGGATTCTAAGCTTTCCGGCGAGTTTCCGGCGACTTCCCGGCCGATTTGGTTTCGACCTCAGGTATGGAAGTTGCTCTCCTTGCTCTGAGCTATATTTTTGGTGTTGGAAGTTTGTCTGTTTTTGAAGGTTAGTGGGGTGGCGCGTGGGGCCCACGCGCAGCCGCTAGGGGCAGCGCGTGGCGGCGCGTCTGGAGGTGGTTGTGGTGTTTGTGTTGTTGGTTAGGTAGTGCTTGTTGATACGATCATGTTGTTATGTGGTTTATAGGTTTTGGTTACCGATGATGCATGTTAGGGTTTCGTTCGGTTTCCATTTTGAGTTTCTGGTTTTATAGGTTGTGTAGGATGTTCAGGCGACCTTTTTGAGGTATAGGGAGAGGTTTTGTCTCGAGTGACAAGGTTTTGGGTTAGGACTTGAGTTTCGGTTCGAGTCGGATAAATGCTGCTTTCTTAGTTACTAAGGTTAACGTTTTGTTAATAGGTGACTTGTGGTGTGATTTTGGTGTGATATGCTTGAGTTGTGCGTGCGAAGACGCAGCTGGATTTGAGGTGAGTAAAATCTCACTAAGGTTCACTTTGTGGCCTAATTATTTTGATGAGATTTATGATGATGTTGATGGAAATGTGATGATATGATGATAATTATTATGTGATTTTATGATGATGAATGTGATGGTGGTCTTGATGATGATGATTTCGATGATGATTTTGTTGATGTTGATGATAATTATTATGATAATTATTAGGATGATGAATATGATGGTGGTCTTGATGATGATGATTTTGATGATGATTTTGTTGGTGATAATGATAATTATTGCTGATTGTGAAGTTGTCCTTGAAAGAAAATGATTTGTTTTTAAATATAAATGAGTTTGATCGTCAACGACTCATGGTAAGTGAAAACAAGTTTTCTGTTAATAAAATAATCTTTCAAAAGGACTTCCGATCATGAGTAATAATTAGAGTTGGTAGAATTGTTGTTTAAATAGTCAAACCGGGTTCCTAGCCTTTAATCGGGTGATAGGTTACGGTTATGATTGTATTATTATTTTGTGAGTTGATAGTGTTATGTTGGGAGAGTATTGGAATGTATGCTTTAGTGGTGAATGTAGCATTAGTTGTGAAGATGTGTGCCTTTGTGGTGAGTGAGTGCTTTTGTTGTGGAATTGTTGTCTTAGTGACGAATGTTGCATTAGTTGTGGTATGTGTGCCTGTGTGGTGGTTTTGAGTATTAGAATAGGAGCCTTCGTGGTGGACCGGGAACCAAGCCTTGGCCGGGTGATTGGTTACGGTCAGTTTTTAGAGCTCTAGTCTGTCGGTACTTCATGGGGGATGACTAAGTGTTGACGAACCCATGAGTACGTGTTTGTCTAGTTACTTATGGGGGATGACTTTGCGTTGGCGAACCCATAAGTAAGAGTAGAGAAATGTTTGTGTGATATATTTATATGATGTCATTTAATTTTCTTGTTTCGAGTATTTCCTGAACTATGTTTGTCCGCAGGAGATTCTCTAATTTTATTTGTGTGATTTTAATGGAATTTGAGTGATTGTGAATTGTGTGTTTTTCTTAATTTCTCCTTTCGTTTTCTCTTGTTTGTAAGTGTTTTTGTGAATTTGTTTTTAATGCATGAACTCTTGGAGTTTTCCTCATGTGTTGTTGGGTTGAGTATGTTGTTAGAGATTTACTCATACGAGCTTTTAAAGCTTACCGGGTTTGTTGTTTACAACCCGGTGCACCATTCCATGGTGTAGAGGTTGTTTTTGCAGGTCAGGTTTAGCAGAGTTGAGGCTGCGGCAGATAGGCATAGTTCATTTGTTTACTTTCTAGTTTGTAGTGAGTTTGAGGGAGGTTTTATTTGGTTCAAAATATTTCTTTCAAAAGTTGTAAAGCTAAGAGATGTAAAGTTTGTTTTTCTTTTAGTTATCATGCCTTGAATTTGGAATTTTTATTTATCCAAAATTCGGGGTGTGACAGTTTGGTATCAGAGCCTTGTTGCATATTTGGTGATAATCAATATCTTTGAGTGATGGCCCGACTGCAGCGGATCACCATCACTCTTAGGTACTGATTTGTCATTGGGTATGCGGGAGGCAAAAATGTTGTCTCGAGTGTTAGGTTTCTAGAGCATAGGTTTGCTCTGTAAGTAAGGAGTGCGAGTGTTGAGTAGTGTTTCTTGAGGATTAGTCTTTTGAGGATTGAGAATCACTAGATTAATTTTCTCTTCAGCTGCCCTTGGTAAGCTGGAGGATTTGTGATTAGTGAGCAAAGTTTAGGAATGAAGGGTACTTTGTTCTCCTTTCTCCTTCATGAGAGTGAGCAGTGATTTTGGTGTGTCATTTTTTGTGATGTTGTGGTGGTGTGGTGTTTCGATTTAATTATGCAGTTAAGGTCTTGTGTTTGACTTCTATTGTAGATGTGATGTCTTTGTAGTTTGTGACTCATACATTTTTTTTTCTTATGGTGGAAGAGTGTTTCTACATGCGATTTGTGTGTTTGTTTTATGTGTGAGCATTGTTATGCATTTTAAGAAGTTGTTTTCTGTTGTGTGGCAAGTTCTTTTGAAAGTTTGTAGTGTTATGGTGAGTAAACCTCACGTTCAAGCTAGTTACCTTGGCGGTAACTAGGCGAGTTTCGTTTTAAATGTTTGTTGTTGTTGTTTATTTTGAGAGTGAGAATATATTTGTGGTGATATATATATATATATGTATATCTAATTGGTAAAAGGATATGAATATATATATTATCATTGTTTATATTTTTGGTTATGTTATGCATATTTATCGTTTTAAGATATTGTGCAATTTTGTTGGATTATATTGAATTGAGGAGAATGGGACCGAGAGGAAATAAAATGTACCTCTCGGTAAATTGGAGGTTTGTGGAGGATAATTGTATAGTTGAAGTGATGTTTGCTTGTTTGGCCGGAAGGGAATAAAATGTATCTTTCGGCAATATTATGGATTGTTGTTGAATGTGTGTGTGATGTTGCCCAAGTGGCAAATGTGGTGTGAGTTTGTGATTTGCTTTGGCGGTGGCCATTTGGCAAATGTGGTGTGAGTTTGTGTTTTGCTTTGGCGGTGGCCATTTGGCAAATGACGTGTGAGTTTGTGTTTTGCTTTGGCGGTGGCCATATGGCAAATGACATGTGAGTTTGTGTTTTGCATGGCGGTAGCCATTTGGGAAATGTTTGTGAGTGTGGGTGTGTGATATTGTTGACAAGCCTGTTAGCATGGTTCTTGATCCAACACTTTTAAAGCATTCTAAAATTATAATTGTTTTGTTATATTTATGGACTTGAATCTCAACGGTCCATGGGTAAGTATAAAAAAAAAAAAATGAGATTTTAATTAAATGTTTTAGAAGGTTGTTGGATAGGAGGGCCGTGTTAAATTGGGGTGTTTTGTGTTATTTGTTTTGTGGTGGGGAATGTGTAGTAAGGGTGTTAACATAGTCTAGGGCCATTAGCCAACTAAATCGTGTTAAAATATGTATTGTTTTCAAAATAAATGGACTTGATCGACTACGGTCCATGGGTAAGTAAAACGAAATTTATTAAGATGATTTTAAAAAGGGTTAATGGTTAAGGACTATGTTAAATGGTTGTGATGTAGGTTTCTTATTTTCTTAGACTTGTTTGTATGTTTAGTGAATTCCTGAACTATGTTTACCTGCAGGATTCACTATTTGTTTTCTTGTATGTTCTTTCTGGTCTGTTTCGTATTTAATTTTTGTGATTCTAATTTGGTTATCTTAGTGTTGCTAGTAATCACCTGAACTAAGCTATGCGCAGGGATTACTATTCTTTCAATTGTTTATCTTATGTGTGTTGGTTGAGGTTTGATCCTAGTGGGATGAGTGTTTTTGGTGTTGTTAAGCTCTTAGTGTCATGGTGAGTTGACAATGATGCAATGCAGATATTGTTTTGTTTTGAGTTCACAGACTTCTGTAGTTTGTGTGTTGTGTTATGGCTTGCGACTTAACTTAGGAGTGTTAAGTTTGGCTTGATAGTATGATAGTTTAAATTTATGATTTTATTTGAATTATTACTTTTGTTGAGGTGGTGGATGTTTATTTGGGGGAGCGGGTGGCTCCAGGAGATGTGGATTAGTTTGTTTTCGAAGTGTTTGGGTTTTGGTGATTTTTTCTTTCAGGTTGGGTTAACCATTTTCAAGGGAGGTTATGCCAAAATTTTGGTAGAATTTTCCTTGAGGTGGCTCCCGTAGAGTTTATCCCGGATTTCAAAGGGAAATCCGAGGTAGGTCCTGGCAATTAGCAATGTAGTGGTGGTGTAATTTGTAGAGATGTGGTTTGTGAATCACTCAGTTACCACCAGGTGGGGTGTGGGGTACGTGTGTATTCAATGTTACGTTTTTACTTGGGTGACTTCTTGCTCGTGATGCCTAGTAGACCTTGAAGTGTTTTGTGTAAAGAGCTGTTGTGGAAGAGTTTGATGTTGTTTTGGGGGAGTAGTTAGCAGCTCTTGGGTAGAGTAGTGCGTTTAAATTTCGGGGACGAAATTTCTTTAAGGGGGGTAGAATGTAATACCCTGGAAAAATTGATATTAGTTTCTAATATTATTTGGGAGTTTTCGAGTTAGAAGTTAGTGTGTTTTGAGATTCGAAGGAAGAGCGGAAGAGTCCGGTTGCATAATTACCGAAGCGGTATTATGGTTTTGGAAGAGTCAAGAGTTGACTTTTTATTCTGTTGGGTTTCTCAAGAAACTTCCTTCATGAAAGTTGTAGAGCTCGTCAATACGAGTTCGTAGACATGCGGCACGCATGAAACGAACGTCGTATGAAGAAGTTATGGTCAGCGGAAGTTGTAGCTTTTCGGGAAATTTTGGGTTAAATAGGAAAGTTTTGGTTCCGGGTCCTCATAATTTCCGGAACCCATTTTCTTCCCCATTCTTCTCCCTCCCCGACCCCGAGAGAACCCAAGTCCTTCAGCCGACCCGACCCGGACCCGGTGACCCGACCCGGCTTTTCCGGCCACCTCCGGCCGACCCAGACGACGGCACCGGTCGGGTTCTCTTCCTCTCCTCCGTCCGAGCTTCCCTGTGGTGGTGACATGCGCCGTTTCAGCCTCAAATCGGTGACCCGAAGCTCGGAAGCTCGGGTTAGAGACCCGGTCGGATTTCTTCCTCCGGCGGCGGCGACCAGGCGGGAGACCGGTCGGGAAAGAAGGCCATTGGCATCCTGGTTCGACTTCGGGTGGCCTTGGAGCGCGACTCACGACGGAGAGCGGCGGTGGTGGATTCTAAGCTTTCCGGCGAGTTTCCGGCGACTTCCCGGCCGATTTGGTTTCGACCTCAGGTATGGAAGTTGCTCTCCTTGCTCTGAGCTATATTTTTGGTGTTGGAAGTTTGTCTGTTTTTGAAGGTTAGTGGGGTGGCGCGTGGGGCCCACGCGCAGCCGCTAGGGGCAGCGCGTGGCGGCGCGTCTGGAGGTGGTTGTGGTGTTTGTGTTGTTGGTTAGGTAGTGCTTGTTGATACGATCATGTTGTTATGTGGTTTATAGGTTTTGGTTACCGATGATGCATGTTAGGGTTTCGTTCGGTTTCCATTTTGAGTTTCTGGTTTTATAGGTTGTGTAGGATGTTCAGGCGACCTTTTTGAGGTATAGGGAGAGGTTTTGTCTCGAGTGACAAGGTTTTGGGTTAGGACTTGAGTTTCGGTTCGAGTCGGATAAATGCTGCTTTCTTAGTTACTAAGGTTAACGTTTTGTTAATAGGTGACTTGTGGTGTGATTTTGGTGTGATATGCTTGAGTTGTGCGTGCGAAGACGCAGCTGGATTTGAGGTGAGTAAAATCTCACTAAGGTTCACTTTGTGGCCTAATTATTTTGATGAGATTTATGATGATGTTGATGGAAATGTGATGATATGATGATAATTATTATGTGATTTTATGATGATGAATGTGATGGTGGTCTTGATGATGATGATTTCGATGATGATTTTGTTGATGTTGATGATAATTATTATGATAATTATTAGGATGATGAATATGATGGTGGTCTTGATGATGATGATTTTGATGATGATTTTGTTGGTGATAATGATAATTATTGCTGATTGTGAAGTTGTCCTTGAAAGAAAATGATTTGTTTTTAAATATAAATGAGTTTGATCGTCAACGACTCATGGTAAGTGAAAACAAGTTTTCTGTTAATAAAATAATCTTTCAAAAGGACTTCCGATCATGAGTAATAATTAGAGTTGGTAGAATTGTTGTTTAAATAGTCAAACCGGGTTCCTAGCCTTTAATCGGGTGATAGGTTACGGTTATGATTGTATTATTATTTTGTGAGTTGATAGTGTTATGTTGGGAGAGTATTGGAATGTATGCTTTAGTGGTGAATGTAGCATTAGTTGTGAAGATGTGTGCCTTTGTGGTGAGTGAGTGCTTTTGTTGTGGAATTGTTGTCTTAGTGACGAATGTTGCATTAGTTGTGGTATGTGTGCCTGTGTGGTGGTTTTGAGTATTAGAATAGGAGCCTTCGTGGTGGACCGGGAACCAAGCCTTGGCCGGGTGATTGGTTACGGTCAGTTTTTAGAGCTCTAGTCTGTCGGTACTTCATGGGGGATGACTAAGTGTTGACGAACCCATGAGTACGTGTTTGTCTAGTTACTTATGGGGGATGACTTTGCGTTGGCGAACCCATAAGTAAGAGTAGAGAAATGTTTGTGTGATATATTTATATGATGTCATTTAATTTTCTTGTTTCGAGTATTTCCTGAACTATGTTTGTCCGCAGGAGATTCTCTAATTTTATTTGTGTGATTTTAATGGAATTTGAGTGATTGTGAATTGTGTGTTTTTCTTAATTTCTCCTTTCGTTTTCTCTTGTTTGTAAGTGTTTTTGTGAATTTGTTTTTAATGCATGAACTCTTGGAGTTTTCCTCATGTGTTGTTGGGTTGAGTATGTTGTTAGAGATTTACTCATACGAGCTTTTAAAGCTTACCGGGTTTGTTGTTTACAACCCGGTGCACCATTCCATGGTGTAGAGGTTGTTTTTGCAGGTCAGGTTTAGCAGAGTTGAGGCTGCGGCAGATAGGCATAGTTCATTTGTTTACTTTCTAGTTTGTAGTGAGTTTGAGGGAGGTTTTATTTGGTTCAAAATATTTCTTTCAAAAGTTGTAAAGCTAAGAGATGTAAAGTTTGTTTTTCTTTTAGTTATCATGCCTTGAATTTGGAATTTTTATTTATCCAAAATTCGGGGTGTGACAGGTAAACTGAGCCAAGAGAAGATTGGCTAGCAGTTGAAATCATAGTGATGTAAATGAGGGCAGAATCGTCCTCGAGAAACGAGAGGATATTGGGTTGAAAGTGACAAAAAGCGAGACAAGGATCTCGAATGTAAAATGTGGTGGGCAATCAAAGGAATAAGAGGCATTGGAGCCCATCCCGATCAATCATCTGTGTGGGAATGGGAACCAACCACATAGATGACCCTGCTCTGCCCTCCTCCTCTCCTCCTGCTTTCATCATATAACGGTCAAAAAGCGTTACCTTGCTTATTGCCTATTGCCATGCTTCAGAGCACTGTCGTTTCCCCATCTCCTCCCAAGGCCCTTCAACTCAATCTCGGCTTCTCTTCATTTCTAGCCACAAACCAGAACCAGAGCAGAAGAAGAAGCAGCAGCCGGAGGAGGAGGATCTTTATCTCACAAACAAGAGATGGTTCTGTGCACGGTGGAGTTAGAGTTAAGACTACTAGTACTACTAGCAGTAATGGATGGAGACAATCTATGTTTGTCGGTACAAAACCTGCCCTTGAAGATTCCATTCTGAGTGTCAGTGGTATAGATGTGTTGACAGACGTGCCTCCCAATGTGGTCTTCACACCAATCCCCAACTCATCGGCAGCATTCCTTGGTGCCACTTCTCAAAATGCTACTTCACAATCACGCCATGTCTTTAAGCTTGGAGTCTTACGGTATGCATCTATCTATATATGCATTCCTTGCAGCATTTCTCCTTTATGCTCATACACTGTTGATCAAGCAGATCATTCGATCTGGTCTATAGTTAATTCCCTAACATCCATATGTTTTCATCTGATTTTTCGTCCTTCACCCTAAACTAGCAGTTCTTCTATTATGTTCTACTGTTTATCTACCATGCATGGAAGAAACTCTGACGAATTTTTTTTTTTTTTTTTAATGCAGCGATGTCAGATTATTAAGTCTTTTCAGATTTAAACTTTGGTGGATGATACCACGAGTGGGCAGTACAGGAAGTGACATCCCTGTGGAAACTCAGATGTTGCTCTTGGAAGCAAAGGGGGAGGAGGGAGAGGAAGATACTGCATCTTATATCTTATTCTTGCCAGTTCTAGATGGTGAATTTAGAAGCAGCTTGCAGGGAAACACATCGAATGAACTTGAACTTTGCGTCGAAAGTGGTAATGGTTTATAATGTCTAGCTTCAAATGTTGTGCTTAGATTAGGTACAGTTTGTGATATCAACTCTTGTCCATTTATAGAGGAGGAAAGCCATATGATGCTACTTGGTAATCTAACCTTCTATGGGTTATTAACTTGGCATCTGAGTCCTACTAAGGGAGAAAAAAAATATCAGTAGAAGAAGAATAAGAATTTGTTCCCATTGACATTCTTACCTCTGACCTCTTCTTTTGCTAGTCTAACATATGACCTTCTTATGTATTTGATAGGTGACCCAGCTGTAGTTGCCTCAGAATCCCTAAAAGCAGTTTTTGTGAATTGTGGGAACCATCCTTTCGATCTGGTGAACGAATCTATGAAGTAGGTTAGCCCTCTGAGATAATTTTCATATTCAAGTCAATTTACTAAAATAGAAGGGCATCGGCATTAATATCAAGATGGCATTGGACACTGAAGCTTCTACTAGAATTCTGTTCTGAACTCAAGCAGCACACTGAAGAGCACACTTGCTGCTTGAGTTCATAATTTAGCTTTTGCTAAATTGTGAATGTATTTATACAGAGCTTATTCTCTTTAGTTCTAATCATATTCAGGACTTTGGCGAAGCATTTTGGAAGCTTTGCTCTTAGAGAAACGAAACAGGTGAGGCAGCCAATGTTTCTCCTTGAGGCCCAAAATAGTAACCTATATTGAATGTTCTCAGCTATTCTGAATTTTCAATGACTGATTTTATGATGCAGATGCCTGGAATGCTAGATTGTTTTGGCTGGTGTACTTGGGATGCCTTTTATCAAGAAGTTAATCCTGAAGGAATTAGAGATGGTCTCAGAAGGTAAATCTAGTTTTACTTTTACTTTTCCACTCAAATGACTATTCCTTCTCTAATGATGTTACTTTAAAGTAACGATGGGAATGCCAAATCTTGTGACAGTACTCCAATCATTCACTTGCATCTTAATGACGAGGCCATTGTAATGCTATTCTCAAAATGAAACGCCAATATGACATGTTATTCCATTAAAAAGATAGAAGTTATACAGTTTATGCAATAGACTTCTTTTAGGAAAAGCCTCTTTTTACACATTACAGTTTATCCGAAGGAGGTACACCAGCAAAGTTTTTGATAATCGACGATGGGTGGCAAGATACATCAAATGAGTTTCAAAAAGAAGGGGAGCCATTTGTTGAAGGGACACAGTATGTTCATCATCTTTTCTTGTCAACTTAGAAGCACATTCTGGCTCAATTACTGATTATCTCTTAAGTTCAGGTTTGGAGGCAGATTAAATAGCATTGAAGAAAATAACAAGTTTCGCAGCATTGTGGTTGATGGTGACAAGCCAAGTGGTCTCAAAGATTTTGTTTCTGAGATCAAGAATACCTTTGGCCTTAGGTAAGGTTATGTTATGCACTTTTTAATTACCTTTCCATGGTATGCAGATATGGGCATTTCCAGCTAACTACTTCTGCTTGAAATGTTCCAGCAACAGTAGTCGTGCTTGAAAAATTCATCACCAAATAGTGGTCATTTTTATTTTCTGTTCCCTTTTATAATTCATGACATACTCGAGAAGGCAGATTTCATGTGTATCTAGTTTTTCATATGTATATTCCAGGGTGTTCCACTAATGCTACATTTATTAATTATTTTAAATTCACAGGTATGTGTATGTATGGCATGCCCTATTGGGATATTGGGGAGGGCTTGTTCCAAATGCTCCAGGAACTAAAAAGTATAACCCTGAGTTAAGATACCCAGTACAGTCACCTGGAAATTTGGCAAATATGAGGGATGGAGCTATGGATAGTATGGAAACATTTGGTGTTGGTATGATAGATCCTGCAAAGGCATATCAATTTTATGATGATCTACATGGATATCTTGTTTCACAAGATGTAGATGGTGTAAAGGTTGATGTTCAGAACATACTGGAAACCGTATCAGCAGGTTTAGGAGGGCGAGTCTCTCTAACTAGACGATTCCAACAGGCACTTGAGAAGTCCATAGCCACTCATTTCCAAGACAACAGCATAATTTGCTGCATGGGCCAAAGCACAGACTCCATTTACCAGTAAACTTACATACTGAACTTTTGCTCAATGAAAAATAAATAGGAACTCCAATATTAATTCCATGCATAGAACTGGATTTAAACTGGGGAAGTAATGAGTATTAGTGAAAAGAACATATGTTGTGTAGCCAAACTTTTATGCATCCTTTTTTTTATTTGTTTGAAGTTTCCACACATTAAGGTAACCTCCCTCCCACAATTTTCTATTGCAGTTCAAAAATAAGTGCTATAACTCGAGCATCTGATGATTACTACCCCAAAAACCCAACAACACAGACACTTCACATAGCTGCAGTGGCTTTCAACAGCATATTCCTTGGTGAAGTTGTTGTCCCAGATTGGGACATGTTCTATGTATGATTTGACTTGCTTAGTGTGAAATTAAGCCTTTTGTTCCCTTAACACCTCTGGCTGATCTTCATATACTTCCAATTTTCAGAGCCGGCATGAGGCAGCTGAGTTCCATGCTGCTGCTAGAGCTGTGGGAGGTTGCGGAGTCTATGTAAGGTAAGCATCTCTGAGACACAGTTGCAGTACTTTCATTCAGGAATGTGAAGCGTTTTGTTAAAATTGACAGTACTGAATTCACTCGATCATTGTCTTTACTGCCCTCAGACTCAGGCCTGCCATTATATATGATAGTAATATAATGACCATCATCATCATTAATCCATTTGTATTTTATGGCAATGGTATCTCATATCTGTTAATAATCAGTGGATATATTTTACTTCGCAGTGACATATCCAAACAATAAACTAATTTACTTGCTACTGCAGATGTACAGTATAATTTACCACTGCACTTCAGGACTATCTGCTGCTGAGTTTTGTTTGTTGTTAATACCTATTGTTAGAGTACAAGTTCCATCTTTTCAAGACTACAATAAGGAATCGTGCTTCGTGCATCATGTTGATTAATCATTTCAATGGTGTTTAGCTATGACTCATTTTTAAAAATATATTCCCCAATTGACAGTGACAAACCCGGGCAGCATGATTTTGAGATACTTAAAAGGCTTGTACTTGCTGATGGATCAGTTCTCAGAGCTAGATACCCTGGGAGGCCATCACGGGATTGTTTATTTGTTGATCCAGTTATGGACGGGGAGAGGTATATATGATTGTTTCTAGCTAGCTCCCACTTTTTTCTATGTAGAAGCACAAAGTTCAAAATAATTTTCTTGTTCTAATCATTAGCAAACTTTTCTGGATCATGATAGTCTTCTAAAGATAT
This sequence comes from Fragaria x ananassa, assembly GCA_034370585.1. NCBI lineage: Eukaryota > Viridiplantae > Streptophyta > Magnoliopsida > Rosales > Rosaceae > Fragaria > Fragaria x ananassa. Next base: position 92,066 of record CP139765.1, on the reverse strand, counting down.
GGAATTTGAACAAATGCAACGGAGTTATAGGCATTTTCAATTGCCAAGGAGCAGGAAGTTGGCCATGTCTGGAACATATCATCCAGGTAACAGCTAGTGATGAGCTATCTGGGAAGGCCTCTCCTGCAGATATCGAGTATTTTGAAGAGGTATCTGGAAAGCTCTGGACTGGAGATTGTGCAGTCTATTCCTTCAAAAAAGGTATGATCATCTTATTGTAACCACCCCATTTATGAATTCAAGGGCGTACTCTACAGCATGTCCTATCACCCTTTAAACTGAAATTATTCTTGCATATTATTCTTATACCAATTTCAGGGTATCTGTCTCGTTTACCAAAGGACGAGTCATTTGCCGTCACATTAAAAATTCTCCAATGTGATGTGTATACTGTATCCCCTATTAAGGTCAGCTTCTGTATAATTGGGGTTAAGCTGATTAGTATTAGTAGTAAGGTACAAGAGATTCTGAAATGTTTTGTGTGAATTTGACAGGTTTACAAGCAAAATATTCAATTTGCACCCATTGGATTATTGAACATGTACAATTCTGGTGGAGCTGTTGACAGTATCAACTTCTCTAGTGATGACTCCAGTTGTGTCATACACATCAAGGGAAGAGGGGCTGGTAGTTTTGGAGCATACTCAAGTTCAAAGCCCAAATCTTGCTTGGTGAACTCAAAAGATGAGGGATTTGAATTCAGGGGTGATGACAATCTTCTGACAGTAACAATTCCTCCTGCCACAACTAGCTCTTGGAACGTTAGTTTCTGTTATTGAGGCCTGATTCTTTTCCCAGCAACATCAACATTTAGACAGATTCAAAGTTAGGAGCTTAGGTGATCCTTATAGTTGATTTGTATCTATAATTCTATATATAGAAAGAAATTGAATGAATATTATTTGGATGTCTCTCTTACCCTTGTAGTCCAGTATCTTTGTTCTCATTTTGTCTTCTGTCAGAAACAGGCAATCTCTCATCAGAGTCCAAACTCATTCTCAATAGTCAATACCATTCTTTGATATAAAGGTACTCAACAGGCACCCTGACTTGGGCTTAACAAAAAACACAAAGAACGGCTGATGGGCCAAGTAAACGGAAGAAGGCCCAAGAAGGAGGAAATGACAGCGAGGAGGACACATTGCTTTGTTGTTGGAAACTGTTTGCTTTTGCCTTGACCTTCCTTTCCTCTCTGCTTTGGGGTTTCCAGAGATTACACACAATCGTAAACTAGTTGTGATTGGAATTGGAATTCAATTTGGTTGAGTAAGAAGAAGAAGAATGTCTTACGCCTATCTGTTCAAGTACATCATCATCGGTGATACCGGTACGCCGTCCTTCTGATTCCTTATACTTCGTTAATCACCGATCCGATTTGGAATTTCTTGTGCTTAGTTTTCCTGTTTTTTAATTTTTTTTTTCTGAGTTGTTTCGCAGGAGTCGGCAAATCGTGCCTTCTTCTTCAGTTCACCGACAAACGGTTCCAGCCAGTGCACGATTTAACTATTGGTGTTGAGTTCGGAGCTAGGATGATCACCATCGATAACAAACCAATCAAGCTCCAAATTTGGGACACGGTTTGTGCCTTTTTTGTTTTTTTTTTTCTTTTGGAATATACATACACATGTTGTTTGTATGGTGAATTCTGAAGCTATTCTATCCTCAATTCTTGGTTGCAATCAAATATGAATTTATCAGGCAGGTCAAGAGTCGTTTAGATCCATCACACGATCCTACTATAGAGGAGCTGCTGGCGCTTTGCTTGTCTATGACATCACCAGGTAGTATTTCAATCTCAATTATTCAAGCACACTGGATTATCTTGGACTCCACACACTGTTATTTATCTATTTGAGACCATGGTATAAGACTTTCTTGAGAAACTCTTGACAAATTTGTACGTGGTTTTTTTGCCTAATTAAGTTCTTTTATGGAGACAGTGTTTTTATTGCATTCACGAGGCACATCTCATATTTATCAATCCAGTGCATCGGTATACAACTGTAGTGAAGAGCATGAATACTCGTTTGATTTCTATTTTGTGATGTCTTCCGGTCGGTTCTATGAAATTATGGCATGTTAAGTGTTAAGCCACTGGTACTGATAAGATGACATTTTCTTTTACTCCCTAGGAGAGAAACTTTTAATCACTTGGCAAGCTGGCTAGAGGATGCAAGGCAGCATGCAAATGCAAACATGACCATAATGTTAATTGGTAACAAGTGTGATCTTGCTCATAGACGAGCTGTGAGCACTGAGGAAGGGGAGCAATTTGCAAAGGAACATGGATTGATCTTCATGGAGGCCTCTGCTAAAACTGCTCAGAATGTTGAGGAGGTGACACACTGATTTATTGATACAAAAATCATGGTTTTCATGATGTTTGATCTTGCTTTTAATAATACTGAATATCTTTTTCTGTACCAGGCGTTCATAAAAACTGCTGCAACCATATACAAGAAGATTCAAGATGGCGTTTTTGATGTATCAAATGAGGTTAGCTTTTATGTTTCTCCATATCTTGCAGTATATGTCCTCATACATCTTGTAGTGAACATTATACGAAAAGATGTAGAGATTTATGTGGGTTGTCATGAGTGCCATGTTTTCAATTGAATGTCTAGGAGAATGATTGATTTTATGTTACTTCGGAGCTATTTTGTGAATGCATTTGTAACAAGTGGCTTCACATTAGATTTTTATTTGGTTGGTGATCTTCACTCACACTATGTATCAATTATGTAAAAACTCTTGAGATTTTCATGATTCTGAACTGTTACGGTGCTACCATAGCCCTTTGTATTATTCTCTTTGTAGAGTTACCAAAACTGAAATTCATTTCCAAAATACAAGTGAAAGGCAAATTAGTTGTTACCATTTTGAATGAGTGAGAGCTTTGTATTTATCAAGTTTTTCTCTTGTTTGCAGTCTTATGGCATAAAAGTCGGATATGGGGGAATCCCAGGACCATCAGGAGGCAGAGATGGTTCTTCCTCTCAAGCTGGAGGCTGTTGCAGTTGAAGTTTGATCCTATTTACCATGTTTATCTGGGTGTCTTTTACATTCTTTGTTTGTTTATTGGTTAAATCTGAAGACTACAACTTTCAGTATTTATATAAAGATTTTATAATTGAAACACTGTATAATTTTCTTTATGTCTGTCTTTAATTGTAAATTTGACAGTTGTTTGAAGTAGTATTATTGAAACCACCGGGGAAACGGTGGGGTGGAAAGCACTGTCTTCTCTAACCAAGAGGTCTGGTGTTCGAATCCCCATTAAGGCCTTGGTGGCCAGCCGGCGGTGGCCCGTGCTAGGCAAGTGTGCCTGGTGTGTGGTGTTCGCTTTCATGCCCCGTGGCGATGCAGGGATTAGTCCGGCTGTGCTGGGATACCCTGCATGGGTGTGTGTGTTACCTAATCTAACAAAGGCTAACCCCCCCAATCAAAAAAAAAAAAAAAAAGTAGTATTATTGAAGTGAACTACATATTGTGAATAGACAAGAAGTTTTCTTTCTTTGGGTGCTTGATGAAACCTTCATGACCCTTATTGTAAGGGTCTGGTTCTAATTTACTTCTTGTATTCAGTTACCACGTTTTTTTGTTGTTGTGAAATTTAGGCACTAATTCAGCAGAACCTCGTGAATCAGAGATGAGTCATTGTACCAATCAAGCACTAGAATCATTTCAAAGTTGCCAACATTAGTGAAAACGAACGCTAAATCATAGACTCACGAGTCATGACGGGTAACTGGTTTGCCTAATCAGCAAGGTTTATATAGCTTGAAACTTGAAAGAGTTTAAATAGGTCGGGTTTTGAGGCGAATCTGTATGAGTTTCATGAAGAGACAGATTGTGTGCCGTCAATCCAATGCTGCTTTTGGTGTTGGTATTCGGAAGCTTGCATTATCGGCTGACCTGCCGAGTGACTCGGAAGGCCAAGACTGGATCATCCAAGACAAGGATCTTCTCCGCAAGAGCCTCACCGAGTCCGGGACAGGGCTCCATGTTCTTGATTTGGTTAATCGCGCTTCTCTGGAAGCTGACCGGACCCTGTACAGTAAGTTGCTCAACAAATGTAGCCAGACGGGCCAACGTAAACAGGCCACCATTGTCCATGCTCACATCCTCACTTCCCAATTCAACAACGACCTTCCCATCCTCAACACCCTTCTCAACACCTACGTCAAGTGCGGCAGCTTGGACGACGCCCACCACCTGTTCGATGAAATGCCTCACCGGGATTTGGTCACCTGGACATCCTTGATCTCTGGCTATTCTCAACTCGATCGACCTCGGGAATCACTTGTTCTCTTTCCTCAGATGCTTCGCCACGGTCTGGTGCCCAACCAGTTCACTCTGTCTAGCTTGTTGAAGGCTGCTGGTGCTGGGCCTGATCCTGATGATAGGCACGGCAGGCAGCTCCATGCCTATTGCTTCAAGTGCGGTTTTGATTCCAATGTCTATGTGGGCACTTCTCTTGTTGACATGTATGCTAGGTGTGGCCTTATGGACGACTCCCAGATCATCTTTGACGCCCTCCACTCCAAGAATGAGGTGTCTTGGAATGCTTTGATCGCCGGGCATGCTCGCAAGGGTCAAGGAGAGCATGCTCTGAGGTTGTTCTGGAATATGCTCAGGGGTGGATTCAAACCCACTCATTTCACTTATTCTAGTGTGTTTACTGTTTGTGCCGGTGCAGGGTCTATGGAGCAAGGCAAGTGGGTTCACTCCCATATGATCAAATCGGGTGTTAACCTTGTTGCTTTTGTTGGGAATACTCTTCTTGACATGTATGCCAAGTCAGGCAGCATCGAGGATGCTAGAAAGGTATTTGACCGGTTGGTTAAGCGTGACGTTGTTTCTTGAAATTCCATGCTTACTGGTTACGCCCAGCATGGGCTTGGGAAGGAAGCTGTGCAGCTGTTTCAAGAAATGCTTAGGAATGGAGTTCAACCTAATGATATATCATTCCTCTGTGTTCTTACTGCATGTAGCCATTCTCACCTTTTGGATGAAGGACAGTACTATTTTCACTTGATGAGGAAAAAGTTCAAAATAGAACCACAAGTTTTCCATTATGTCACAATGGTTGATCTTCTTGGCCGAGCAGGTCTTCTTGATAGAGCTGACAAGTTCATAAGAGAAATGCCCACTGAACCCACTGCAGCTGTCTGGGGAGCCTTGCTAGGTGCTTGTACAATGCACAACAACATCGACCTGGGTGCCTATGCTGCTAAGCGGGCTTTTGAGCTTGATCCTTCTGATTCAGGATCCTATATTATACTCGCTAATATGTACGCATCTGCTGGAAGATTGAATGATGCTGCAAAAGTCAGAAAGATGATGAAAGAGGGTGGGGTGAAAAAGGAACCTGCCTGTAGTTGGGTGGAGATTGAGAATGCAGTCCACATGTTTGTGGCCAACGATGATGCACACCCACAAAGAGCAGAGATATATAGGAGGTGGGAGATGATTAGCAAGAAGATAAAGGAGATTGGATACGTTCCGGACACTAGCCATGTACTCTTCTTTGTCGACCAGCAGGAGAGGGAATTCAAGTTGCAGTTTCACAGTGAGAAGCTTGCACTCGCATTTGCGCTTCTTAACACTCCTCCTGGATCCACCATCCGGATCAAGAAGAACATCAGGGTTTGTGGTGATTGTCATTCAGCAATCAAATACGTCTCAAAGGTGGAAAGGCGAGAAATCATTGTGAGAGACACCAATCGGTTCCATCATTTTCGTGATGGCTCTTGTTCTTGTGGGGACTACTGGTAGTGTTAGTTTATGCAGAGTTGCATCCTATAGTTTACGTTCTTGTGTTCTGGCACAGAACAATTTTCTTTTTTGATACAAAGAGGGACTCAAGGCTTCTGCATACATCATGAATCAGTAGATGGTTATTTGTTCATTCTGGAAGCAACTTCACATACAAAGTAATGGCATATTATTGCCAGCAATGTATCGGATGTGCTATGCGATGGAATGAGGGGAAATGTCTGTCGGAATGCTTTAAGTTATGAACATCGAGAACAGGCCATAAGACCACACAAAAGCTCAAATGCTACTTCTTCTCTCGTATTTAAGATTATTGTTTATCTGGCCCATAAAGTGTCAGCCAACGGTGAGCTGCAAGCCGAGGAAGTGCCTTCATAAAGATGAGGAGGTATCATATCTTATGTTAAATTGTTTGTTGACTGACCATATTTTCTCGTCTCGTGAATATAATTGAGGGCATGCACATTTATATATATCTTGAATACAGTGTGAGGACATGATGAGGCTGGTTACATTACTTCTTGAACACAATAGATGATATATATACTTGTTATTTGTAAATCATGTAAAACGGTTACTAAAGTTTCAGTCATTTATCCAACATTGTGCTGCGTATTTCTCCCATATCCAAGAATCTTAACATGTATGAATGCAATGAATGGAGCTTCTGGCATGTTTTAATTGAAGGAAGAAAGAAAATGTTATATGGAAATGTTAGTATAAGCCTTTTTGATCTGTTTAAGACTTGCAGGCTCCAAAACGAGCATTTATATCTGTGGCTACCGGAGCATAGAAAAATGCTGCTGTACTTTCTGGCCACAGCTATATGCCCGAGGGAGAGAAACAAGAAAACATTGTTAATGAATAAAATGGATTTGGATGTTCGTTGTTTTGTTTCTGTTTCTCATAATCGAGTGGAATGGTAGGATTAAGGGTTGCATTATGACGTGGCAAAACAAAATAGGGACAAAACAGAGGGAGGAAGAAAGAGCGGAGGAGAAAAAGAAGGGAATTGCCTGTGGTACTTGAAAACTTTGAAAAGGAAAACAGAGAAAGGAATGGAGCGGAAAAAGAGGAACTTACTAACACAACCCATCTGTTTGATTTCGTTGCATTGTGAGAGAGATGGGCGGGTAAAAAGCGTGATGGAGGAGTGTGTATGCATGTGTGTGCGGTTAGAGACGTTTTAGCTTAAAATCGCGTTGCGTGTGAGCAAATCATCATTCTTCCTTCTGCAGACGTTACATACGTTCTACACCAGCTCCAGATATATTATACCAACTCCTCTCCTCTGCCGCCCGCAGCCACCGCAATACACCTCTCTTACGGTACAGGTACGTCATCATTGAAATATAACTTGATCAGCAGGAAATCAATATACATAGAAATATGGAACATGAGCTGCGTGACAACAAGAAAAGAGTAAGAGGAGGAGATGAAGAAAATATGATTCGTTCAGAGAAGCGTTCAAACACCAATGATGATTATTTAAATGGTATTTTTGATCTGAAAAATGAGGTCCTTGAATATAAGTGCAACCACAGCGGTGACAGCAGCAACAGCAGTAGCATTACTGGTAATAGTAGTTGTAAGACATCATCGTCATCAGATTCCCAAGATTACTGTGACTTGGCATTGGGGGTATTTGATTTCCCATGGCTGAAAGATGGTGTAATCTCGAAATCAGATCAGGAGTACTGGAATTTTGAAGACGTTTTCTCATCACCCCTAGAATATGATCAGATCCACACAACAACCCTAAGTACTACTTCAGCTGGAGCTCGTATTGAATTTTCTAATTTCAGCTGGCAATGTTTCTATGATGAGGCTGATCCAGATAAACAGGTAGAATATCCAGAAGACAAGCCCAAGCTTGAGGAAGATGTGTGGAGTGCGCCCTCTTAATCAATTAATTTGAATCAAGAATATGATCATGGATTCATGTGTAGGAGAATGATCGATCAACATCTGCAGGGTACGGTGCTAGCTCCCTGCTCAATTGATCAGTCTCTCATCATGGGACTTGCCAATTTATAGTAGCTTGCATTGCTAAAATTTACAGCAGAAGGTTACTAGTTAAGGTAGTAGGTATTAATTTCTCCTGAATTCGAAGCCTCTCCATGGATGTCGCCTTCTCGTGCATTCATCATGTCCATTTCATGTTATCGGTTTGTTATCTCAACCATCAAGGGAGTCGAAGTTTTTGAAGTAGCTTGGCCTAATTGAAGATGGAAATCATTTTAATAGGTTCCAAATCTTTTACTCTTATAATCATTGCTAGCTTAGAGGATTCTGTTTCTTTTTTGTTCTGTTTTGCATGGTTCTGTCTGTGATTTAAGTTGTAAAGAGTTAGAGGGGTAAAAGTACTCTTTTAGTGTTTCTTACAGAAGTTTTTAGAAATATATGGACTTGATGTTTCTTGCCACCAGCTTAAAAGTTGAAATAAGGACAAAAGCCAAGGCCAGTGATCAAGCAGCTCATGTCAAAACCGTGAAGTGTTTGTTTTTTGTTGCCTTTTTACGTTAAATAAAGAAGTGTCGTGAATTTTGAGCACAACAAATGATACAAATTTTGGGATTGATCATTGCATCACTCAAAACACAAATATGATACGAGTGGCTAAAATGAATAATAGAATTAGAACTTAGGAGTGTAACTGTGTAAGTGCTACTATTTCCCAGTGAAGGAACGAGAGCGAAGGGGATGCTGTGTGCCGACACTAATTGCTGTCCGTTGTGGTTTCAATAGCTACCTGCAGCCTCCTACCATTCATTCTTGACACACTGATTTGATCTACCTACTCTTATTATTATTATCGAACTGGAGCTTTAACTTGCTTTGTTCAGAGTTGTTGGAGGTTGAGAGTGGAGAGTTGAAGCCGTCAATCACGCGCGTGTCTCGATCTTGACACTGACGTGTGCTCAACGAGGCCTTCCCGCGAGTCAAGTATATTTATGCAATGTTAGTTGTAATTGTAATTATATTCTGAAAATATATATATATATATATATATATATATATATAATAACCAATGTTACAGGCCGCCGTTGGGTTGTGTTTGTAGAATGATTCATTATCTATCCAAATCGCAGCAGCAAAGGTGAGAGGGTTTGGTTCGGTAGAAATGGCAGTGATAACATAGATCTCCCTCTCTCTCTGCAATTCCAATCCTGAATCGATCCAGTGACAGCTCATCTGGGCTTCCTGAAAAGGGAAAGATGATGGTGAGGAATGTGGTTATGATCTTGCTGTTTGTTACAGTGATTGCTCCCATCATTCTTTACACCGATCGTCTTGGCTCCATCCACACCTCCTCTTCTTCTTCCTGTAAGTAAACCCGCCTGTTCTTAATTATTTCTCATTTGGAGTGGATTCTTCATTATTAAAGCCTTTCCTTTTATCTCAGCAGCCGGAGACGAATTTGTTGAAGATGTTGCTGCTTTTGTAAGTTGCTCTCCATTCTCTTTCATCTCTGTATTATTATCATTGCATTTTCTCAACTCAACAGTACTCATCTCGCCTTTCAAATTTGCACGCAGCCTTTCAATGCTCATTCCGGCCGTCTAAATCTGCTTCCCCAGGTTATTTGAACTCCTCAACCTTGGCTTTTCTAGTGCCCGAGACATAAATAAATTACTTACTTTCTTCTTGCCCGTAGGAATTATCCACCCTCAAAGAACCCATTGGAGTCGTCTACTCCGACAACTCTACTAAATCATTTCCAGAGACAAAGGCCAGCACCAATCACTCCCACCAAGGTACCCTCTAATTTCCTTTATTCTACCAACTTGGGTGTATGTTGTTACTGATTATTTTTTGTGCTGGATGGGCAATCAGTATCAGCTAGAGTGTTGTCTACCACCACCAAGGAACAAGATCTATCCCAAAAAGATAACCCTATCATTCAGGTCACTCAAACACTTGACCAAGGAAACCAACTTCTGGCCGAGTCTGGTGCAAAAACAGCAACTTCTGAGAAGAATACTGATAATGCCTCCCAGAATACGGTACAAATTATTATTATTTTCTGTTTTTCCTTCAATCTTTAGATTCAGAGTTAGTTGGAATAACATATTTGGATCCCTGGTCACTTGCTTTATGACTTTAACAGCTTCTTGTTATCTCACAAATGTAAAGTTATTGTCTTTGCCCTGGGTCTGATGCATGTTGGTGATGGTTATCACATCCTGATCTAACAATAACTATTTTGGTGTTTTACGTCTTGCTCTACCCGGACTATGTTTATTCACAATTTCAAATGACTTCCCTTTATGAGTTGGGTTTTCTTGATACTAAGATGTATAGACCAGTGCTATAATTCATGTAGTTGTTTATAAATGGTCCCTTTGGCAGACTTCTAATTTAAACATGTGAAATTTTCTGCCGTAAATAGTATCCATTTCTGTACTTGTTTCCAATTCTAGTTCCTAAACTTAACTTGATTCTTTTCTTCTGTTTTTTTTTTTATCATCGTTTTATGGCGCTGCTTCTGATTCCTGGAAATCAAGCTTGACCAGAAATCCACTCAGACCTCCATAAAGGTTGATCAAAGAGAATCTGTCAAAACTGTATCAGTGAAAAACAATCACGAAACAACTATTACGGATGGTCGAGTCAGACATCTGAAAGACCAGCTCATCAGGGCAAGGGTCTACCTATCTCTTCCAGCTGCAAGAAACAATCCCCAGTTCGCAAGGGAGATTCGACTGCGGATAAAGGAAGTTCAGCGAGCACTTGGGGATGCAAGCAAGGATTCTGACCTGCCAAGGAAGTATGTCTTCTTCTAACAGAAATTAGCATTTTTGTGTTATAAAGTAGCATTTCTAGCTCACCCAAGTTTGTCATTCCTTCTCCTTATGATTATGATTGTGTTTTTAGTCTTCTGACTCAAAACTGAATCTTTGTATATTTCCACCTCCATCTACCCCCTTATCTTTCTTTGTTTTGTTTAATTAATCCGGAATATGGTTTGTATTGATGCAGTGCGAATGATAGGTTGAAGGCAATGGAACAGACATTGGCTAAAGGAAAGCAGATTCAAGACGACTGTGCTGCTATGGTGAAAAAGCTTCGAGCTATGCTCCATTCGATGGACGAGCAACTCCGGGTCCACAAGAAGCAGACTATGTTCTTAACGCAATTAACAGCGAAAACAGTTCCTAAGGGACTTCACTGTCTTCCCTTGCGCCTCACCACTGAATACTATTCCTTAAATTCTTCTCAGATGAACTTTCCTAATCAGGAGAAATTAGAAGATCCCCTGATGTACCACTATGCAGTCTTCTCAGACAACGTATTGGCGACGGCAGTTGTCGTAAACTCAACTGTTACACATGCAAAGGTATCTTCTCCCTTGCTACCCAGTACCAATCAACTATCTTCCATTCAAGTCTTGGACCTTGAATTGTTGTTCACATCTCTAACTGATCAACTTCTTGGTATCTTGGCAGGACCCTGCAAACCATGTTTTCCACATTGTCACTGACAGGCTAAATTATGCTGCAATGAGAATGTGGTTTTTGGTAAATCCTCCTGGCAAAGCCACTATTGAGGTTCAAAATATTGAAGAATTTACATGGTTGAATTCAAGTTACAGTCCTGTCCTGAAGCAATTGGGTTCTGCCTCCATGATAGATTATTACTTTAGGACTCATCGCACCAGTTCTGATTCAAATTTGAAGTTCCGAAACCCAAAGTACTTGTCTATCCTGAACCATCTCCGGTTTTACCTTCCGGAGATCTTTCCGAAGCTCAACAAGGTGCTGTTCTTGGATGATGATATAGTTGTGCGGAAGGATCTTACAGGTCTCTGGTCCCTTGATTTGAAGGGAAATGTTAATGGGGCCGTAGAGACTTGTGGAGAAAGCTTCCATCGCTTTGACCGGTATCTTAACTTTTCAAATCCTCTCATCTCAAAGAATTTTGACCCTCATGCTTGTGGATGGGCATATGGAATGAATGTCTTTGATTTGGAGCAATGGAAGAAGCAAAATGTCACAGAGGTGTACCACAGATGGCAGAAGCTGGTAAGTTTGATGGTTTGATTTTTTCTGTTTCCTTGCATCGATTGGCTTGACTGCTTCATTTCCTTAAAAATTACTGCATGCGCAACCAAATTCTAATTCTTGAATGGAAACTAACTGATTATGGAGACTCCTTAGCTTCATTTCCTTGCATCGATTGGCTTGACAGCTTCATTTCCTTAAAATTTACTGCATGTGCAACTAAATTCTAATTCTTGAATGAAAACTAGCTGATTATGGAGACTCCTTAGCTCTTATTCAATAATAACATGATCAGGAAACGGGGGTTTGAGTCAGTCTTATAGACTTCTGTTCTGGAGACTGGGCATAGGCATAATGTCAGATCAAAATTTTCATCCCTCTAAGATACATTCATGTTTCCATACCTTACCAGCCTTTGTTTGGTTTCCTTTCTCTTTGTGAACCAAGTTTATTTTTCTGTGTGCAGAATCATGATAGACAGTTATGGAAGTTGGGAACGCTGCCACCTGGTCTCATAACTTTTTGGAAACACACATATCCACTTGATCGCTCGTGGCATGTGCTGGGCCTTGGTTATAACCCTAGTGTAAGCCAGAAGGAGATTGATCGAGCAGCTGTTATACACTATAATGGCAACATGAAACCATGGCTGGAGATAGGCATACCCAAATACAGAAGTTACTGGGCAAAGTATGTTGATTATGATCATAAGTATATGAGAGAATGCAACATCAATCCATAAATGGGTCTTGTGGTAGTTGGAAGTTTTTGCACAATACCTTCTAGGCCGAGACCATAAATTGTGACAGGTTTTCCTCTATCTCCCTCTGTAGGCATTTTTTTTTGTTCTGGAGTAACAAGCTCTGAAGCTTCATTCTTTCTGTATACATGTTGATATTTTTTTCCTGGCCCGTTGCTCTTTCCTACTTATTGGACTCGAGTTATGATTATAGGTATCCGCAGAATTCACTTTGTACTTGTAAATCTTTTCTCTATATATAGTTAGTGTATTGTACTTGTTCTCCTTGTGTCGTGCATAGATGTTATGATCTCTAGTAGAGCAATCTTGTTAATGTCATTTGTATTGTGTACATACATGCAGCTCTGTATTGGTATGCTAATCTAAGTTGATTGCATATTTTGGATGAGTATTACCGGATTGACATATTATGTTTTGTTGTTGGATGGAATAGACATTATTTTACTTCAATCAGTGTTTTAAGTGTAGCAATAATAGCTTGTTGCAATGGTGCTAATTGTGGAATTAATTAAGCTTAATCATACTATCATAGGCAGCTGCATATTATTAAGAAATGGGAGCGGGGCGATGTCATACACCTAATCGTTTTTCAGCATAATATGCGAGTGGTTGGGGGTGGGAGCCTATCTTGTAGAAGTGGAGGTTGAGCACCGGGGTGATGATGGCATGGCCTCTTATTATGCTATGAAATATGAATGCTGCTGGTGAGTGGTGACCGACAGCCTGTTCCGTGATTATTATTTTCATGGTTCAGCAATTTGTTGTCTACTGTCTAGTGTGTACTGGAATACAACGATTAAGAAACACAGTGGCCACGCATTCACGTGGTGATTGTTGTAGGGGGCCATCCATTACCCAGCGACGTTTGATTTTATGATTTGTCTTCTACTACCACAGGCCGGAATCTTGGTGACGGAAAAAGAAAGCCTAGATCATTAGACAAAGGTAAGAGTGGTAATGGTAAAAAATGCATATGTAGAAAGAGGGAGCGGGGAAGGAGGAACAATCATTTTACTTGGGCACATTAGGTGGGCAGGTGGCTTTGCAACCTCCCATGAAAATGTATCAGACATTTGAGAAGAGAAATGGATACAAAGTAAGAATCGTTTATGCCGATATCCGGTGAACTCGTATCGGTTTGATCGAAATGTATCCTTTATCCGTATTGCTCAGGACAGAAATTGTATGTCTTTATGCATCGATATGAATGAGCCAAGGTCGCTCTCCTTGATTGCTTCACCGGATCAACTTGCTTATAATGCAGCCAGAGGAAAACAATTGAAAGAAAATAAGAAAATGGTAAAATCCTATCATCGTATCCTGCGTCTCGCAACTCTATACTTGTTTCAATGCTTCTTGTTGTTCGTAGCAATACCATCACCATGTGCTGCTACCAAGCCATTGAAGCCAACCAAGCTTGTAGACGCTGTTTGTCGCAAAACTAATTCGAGTTACTCCTTCTGTGTGTTGTCTCTCTACAGCGACCCTCGGACTCCAACTGCTGACAGCTATGTGCTCGCCTACATCTCCTTCGGGTTAGCGTACCTCAATGCCTCCGCCACCCAACACCATGTTGCTCGCCTGCTTAACAAGACACAAGGAGGGCACCAACCACAACAACTTGGAACCTGTCGCCGTGATTATAACAAGGCTGTTTCTGCATTGCAACTCGCTTACAATGACCTCAATTCCGAGACTTTCTTTGAGCTTGCAGATTTGGCGGGTGTTGCTTCTCTTGCTGCCGAGGATTGCCAAGCTGCTTTCAATGCCACTTTTTCCCCTCTCACCAACATGAATCGTGATCTCAAGGATCTCTGTAAAATCTGTGTGGTTGTCTCTAACCTCTTCACCGGACTTACTTTGTAATGAGACTACACTACTGTAGAATGCAATAGTGAATGTTGATAATGACAAATCAGAGACTGCTCTTCTTATTTCAGTCTAACAGTCTCTACGACTCTCTGCTTATGCCAAATACAAGCAGATAATTAAACTGAAAGGAAAGATTTTGAACGTATCGAAGCATCATAAGAGTGAGGAATATGCCATGTGTCACTAGTTTCTAGTGGATGACTAGATCTATTATGTTATCCTTTGCTTTCCTTCCCCGACGGCTTCCCGCCGTAATTCAAACCTTACGACAGTATAATTCTTGTGCTCAGGTGGAGCCAAATTACTTGAATTCGAATTCGATCGAAGCCGGTCCAGACCTGAGTTGTTCGTATACGTATAGCTGTAACTGTGAGATAACAAAGCTGGGCCGCTGTGGCAAAGTGAAAGATGCAAGGCACCTGTTCGACAATATGCCTCAACCAGATGCCGTCTCTTATGCGTCCATGATCAACGTTTACTTAAAGAACCATGATCTCCCCAGTGCAGAGAGGCTCTTTCAGGCGATGCCCACCTCTAATGTTGTCGCTGAATCTGCAATGATTAGTGGTTATGCCAAGGCCGGCCGTATTGGTGACGCTCGTCAAGTTTTTGATCGCATGGAAAACAGAAATGTGTATTCTTGGACCAGCCTGATATCCGGGTATTTCAGTTGCGGACAAGTTGACGAGGCCCGTCGGCTTTTTGGTCATATGCCTGTCAAAAATGCGGTGTCCTGGACTACTATGATTCTGGGTTACGCGCGCAACAACATGGTTGATGAAGCGCGCCATGTGTTTAACCTTATGCCCGAAAGGAACACCGTCTCATGGACAGTTATGATCAAGGCTCTTATTGATAATGATCAATTTGATGAGGCACTTAGCATCTTCAATGATATGCCACAGCGCAACCTGTATTCTTGGAACATCATAATCTTTGTTCTTCTTATTGCAAATAGAGCAAGTGAAGCCATCAAACTCTTCGATTCAATGCCTTGCAGGAATGCAATTTCTTGGACTACTATGGTTACGGGTCTGGCACACAATAACATGACTCAACTTGCAAGGGAGTACTTTGATCGCCTGCCTAACAAAGATGTAGCTGCCTGGAATGCTATGATTGCAGCATATGTTGACCAAGGCCTGGTGGCAGAAGCCGCTGAGCTATTCAGTTTGATGCACGAAAGGAATGTTGTTACTTGGAATCTGATGATTGATGGTTATACCAAAAGTGGATCAAAAGAAGAAGCCTTAAAGCACCTAATTCTGATGCTTCGATTTTGCTTCAGACCTAATGGGACTACAATGGGTAGCATGTTGAGCTCATGCGAGGGCATGATGGAGCTAATGCAATCTCATGCCCTGGTCCTATTACATGGGTTTGAGCATGACACTGTGGTTGTGAATACACTAGTTACTATGTATTCCAGAAATGGGGATGTTACTTCTGCTAGGTTTGTTTCTGATCATCTTAGGGAAAAGGATATGGCATCATGGAATGCAATGGTGTCAGCGTATTCAAATCACGGGTATGGTCACCATGCATTGCAGGTCTTTGCTCACATGTTAAGATCAGGAACCAAGCCAGATGAAATTACTTTTGTTGGAGTCTTGTCGGCCTGTAGTCATGCTGGTCTTGTCAACAAAGGTCAAAGGGTTTTCAATTCAATGAGCCATGTCTACGATATAGTACCAAAGGCTCAGCATTATTCCTGCCTTGTAGATATATTAGGCCGAGCAGGACTAGTGGATGAGGCTACAAAGGTAGTACGCATGATGCCTGCTTCTGAGAAGGATGCTGCTGTTCTAGGAGCATTGCTTGGTGCTTATAGGTTCCATGGAGATATTAGAATGGCAAGTCTTATCGGGGAGGCGCTTCAAGAGTTAGAGCCAGGTAGCGCCGGGGGGTATGTACTCTTAGCTACCATTTATGCTGCACGTGGAAAATGGGATGAATTTGCTAGAGTAAGAAAAAAGATGAAGGAGAGGAAAGTGAACAAGGTTCCTGGTTTTAGTCAAATACAAGTGAAGGGCAGGAGTCATGTATTGTATGCAAGGGACAGATCTCATCCTCAAGCTGCTGAGATTTGGGGACTGCTACAAGAGAAGCTCCTACCACACATGTGGGAGATGAGATACTCAAAGTACCGATCACCAGAACAGGAATTGAATTAATCGATTTTACTAACCATGTAAATTGAGAAGATGAACATCAGAGAGGCTTAAATTGTACAACAGAGTAACAGACTAATGTAATCATATTTGCTTGTGGTTTATCAGACAATAAGTTGATTCATGAATCACGATTTCCTTTAAATTTTCAGTAGCTCTTGCATGTTTATCTGTGATCTGCTCTGATAATATACGTAAGTGAATCACTTGTTATGGTGATGAAGTACTTTCTGAGGCTTTTCGAACCACTCCATCTATTTGTTCAAGCTGCACCACACTGAACTCTTTTTGGCCTAGGAAAGCGCGGGCTCAAACTCCCTGGTTTGAAGAACCAAAGCAGAAGGTAACAAAACACAGCTAGCTAGTTGTATCAAGGCACAGGGTATACGATCATGCATGCATCTCTGACTAATTAAGGTTATCAACCTAGCTAGCTATAGTATTGCTGAATTATTAGAAGATGCCAATGGTTGACCAAACAATGATAGAGGGGAATCTTTGAGCAGAGAGATCGATATGGCAAGATCGATGAAGATGACGGACTAACAGCAATGATAACATCGACCCTATCATACATTGATACCGGAAAAAAAACATAAACAATTACAAAACCATAATAGCGATGACATTGATAAATGATAAGACAGAAATGATCGAGCATTCCTTGTAATTAGACCTACAGGCCGTCCACTTTATCTGTATAATATACAAAATCCGATTGAACACTTTGTAAGTTAATGGATTTGATGGACCAAGTCAAATGCCCGATTGAAGAATATCTGCATTCAAACATAGTTGTGCTTTGAAGGCTAGCAAGTAGAGAGGTACTGTGGACACCGGCAACCTTCCTTTGCTCTTTTCCTTCTTTTCATGCACAAGATAGATAAGCACATATCGCTGCAAATTGAAGCTTTCTCACCACATGTCGGTCACAATAGTTCCCTTTAGACTTTCAGTCGTTTTCCAAATTAAAGGGGAATTTTGTACATTCAGGGTTTTGATCTGAAAATTTGAAATGATCACCTGGAAGCTGGCTAGCGATCATATATGGAATGCAGGGGAAGAAAAGCATTGCTTGGCGCCAACCATTTGCTTTTTTAGAAAATTTCACTTAAGTCACTTTCTCAACATTTTTTGTAACATAAGTCCACCTTAATATTTTTACCCATATAAGTCCACTTTTAAACCTAAACCTGTTATTTTACTTTTATGATATTCCTAAAATACCCTCATTCCCTACAAATCCATTCTCTCTCTCTCTCTCTCTCTCTCTCTCTCTCTCTGGCTCATCGTCTTCCTCCTCCCTCTCTTCTCCGATCTTAAATCTCCGGCCATGGCGGCGTCTCAGGCCAACACTGACTCGACGATGATAGCTCAGCGCCGATCTGCTACTCCGACGACGATGACGAGGCCTCGACCTCGACCTCGACGTTGCCAGCCAACGATGACGCCTCGACCTCGACGCTGCCAGCTTGACGTTGACGCCTCGACTGCGTCTAATTCCATCAACGACGACTTCTAATTCAGCCTCAACCTCGGCCTCTTCTGATTCGACCTCGATGTCGCCGGCCTAACGACGAAGCCTCCGGATCGACGATGACGCCTTCTGATTTGATCCGCTCAACCATCTAGCGCCTTCACCTCTAGATCCGATCCAGATAAACCCGTCGTTGCTGGCATCGACGGCGTCGGGAAACGAAGGCTCTACCGAGAATGGAACCGTCCTCTTGACACGCTCAACGCTCAACAAGCTCACAATTGACTGGTTATGGTTATGATAGTATATTTCCAACACAGTAGTAGTATATTTTTGTCATTACGATAGTATACTTTTGACACTATAATAGTATATTTTGTATTACTTGGTAGTAGTAGATTTTATTATGTATGGTAGTAGCTTTTGTAGTTAGGGATAATAGCTTTTCTTGCTGGCGGTAGTAGCTTTTGTAGTCGGTGGTAGTAGCTTTTCTAGTTGATGGAGTAGCTTTTGTTGCTGATGGTAGTAGTTTTTCTTGCTGGTGGTAGTAGCTTTTATAGTCGGTGATAGTAGCTTTTTTATTCGATGGTAGTAGCTTTTGTTGCTGGCAGTAGTAGTTTTTCTTGCTGGTGGTAGTAGCTTTTGTAGTCGGTGATAGTAGCTTTTCTAGTCGGTGGTAGTAGCTTTTCTAGCTAGGGATAGTAGCTTTTGTAGTTCGGGATAGTAGCTTTTTTTACTGGCGGTAGTAGCTTTTATAGTCGGTGGTAGTAGTTTTTCTAGTCTGTGGTAGTAGCTTTTCTAGCTAGGGATAATAGCTTTTGTAGCTAGGGATAATAATTTTTCTTGCTGCCAATAGTAGCTTTTGTAATCTGTGGTAGTAGTTTTTGTAGCTAGGGATAGTAGCTTTTCTTGCTGGCGGTAGTAGCTTTCGTAACTGTTGAAAACCTCATCGGAATTCGGCCGGAGACATTGCCGGAGGTCGGCCGGAGTCCATCAGAGACCTCGCCGGAGGTCTACCGGAGACTTTTCCGGGGAGAAGAGTGGTTGTTGACTTTTTACATTAGTGGTATTTTTGTAAATATAAAAGAGAAAATCTAATTTTTTTTGTTGGATGACAGTCTGTAATTATGTTGAACTTCAATACTTAAACCAAAACCTTATTTAGGCTTGAGTGGACTTATATGGGTAAAAATTTTGGGGTAGACTTATGTGAGAACAAATATCTCAAAATGGACTTATATGTAATTGGCCCTTATTTCACTTAAGTCACTTTCTCAACATTTTTTGTAACATAAGTCCACCTTAATATTTTTACCCATATAAGTCCACTTTTAAACCTAAACCTGTTATTTTACTTTTATGATATTCCTAAAATACCCTCATTCCCTACAAATCCATTCTCTCTCTCTCTCTCTGGCTCATCGTCTTCCTCCTCCCTCTCTTCTCCGATCTTAAATCTCCGGCCATGGCGGCGTCTCAGGCCAACACTGACTCGACGATGATAGCTCAGCGCCGATCTGCTACTCCGACGACGATGACGACGCCTCGACCTCGACCTCGACGTTGCCAGCCAAAGATGACGCCTCGACCTCGACCCTGCCAGCTTGACGTTGACGCCTCGACTGCGTCTAATTCCATCAACGACGACTTCTAATTCGGCCTCAACCTCGGCCTCTTCTGATTCGACCTCGACGTCGCCGGCCTAACGACGAAGCCTCCGGATCGACGATGACGCCTTCTGATTTGATCCGCTCAACCATCTAGCGCCTTCACCTCTAGATCCGATCCAGATAAACCCGTCGTTGCTGGCATCGACGGCGTCGGGAAACGAAGGCTCTACCGAGAATGGAACCGTCCTCTTGACATGCTCAACGCTCAACAAGCTCACAATTGACTGGTTATGGTTATGATAGTATATTTCCAACACAGTAGTAGTATATTTTTGTCATTACGATAGTATACTTTTGACACTGTAATAGTATATTTTGTATTACTTGGTAGTAGTAGATTTTATTATGTATGGTAGTAGCTTTTGTAGTTAGGGATAATAGTTTTTCTTGCTGGCGGTAGTAGCTTTTGTAGTCGGTGGTAGTAGCTTTTCTAGTTGATGGAGTAGCTTTTGTTGCTGATGGTAGTAGTTTTTCTTGCTGGTGGTAGTAGCTTTTATAGTCGGTGATAGTAGCTTTTCTATTCGATGGTAGTAGCTTTTGTTGCTGGCAGTAGTAGTTTTTCTTGCTGGTGGTAGTAGCTTTTGTAGTCGGTGATAGTAGCTTTTCTAGTCGGTGGTAGTAGCTTTTCTAGCTAGGGATAGTAGCTTTTGTAGTTCGGGATAGTAGCTTTTTTTACTGGCGGTAGTAGCTTTTATAGTCGATGGTAGTAGTTTTTCTAGTCTGTGGTAGTAGCTTTTCTAGCTAGGGATAATAGCTTTTGTAGCTAGGGATAATAATTTTTCTTGCTGCCAGTAGTAGCTTTTGTAGTCTGTGGTAGTAGTTTTTGTAGCTAGGGATAGTAGCTTTTCTTGCTGGCGGTAGTAGCTTTCGTAACTGTTGAAAACCTCATCGGAATTCGGCCGGAGACATTGCCGGAGGTCGGCCGGAGTCCATCAGAGACCTCGCCGGAGGTCTACCGGAGACTTTTCCGGGGAGAAGAGTGGTTGTTGACTTTTTACATTAGTGGTATTTTTGTAAATATAAAAGAGAAAATCTAATTTTTTTTTGTTGGATGGCAGTCTGTAATTATGTTGAACTTCAATACTTAAACCAAAACCTTATTTAGGCTTGAGTGGACTTATATGGGTAAAAATGTTGGGGTAGACTTATGTGAGAAAAAATATCTCAAAATGGACTTATATGTAATTGGCCCTTGCTTTTTCTGCCGGCCCATCCCATGCGAATATGCGATGACAATAATATTTAGAATACATCCCAAACCGGCAACGTTCTTTCCTGTTTTTTTGAAACTTTCCAAATTCAAGTCCAGTCTAACGGTTCTTTTCTGTCTTCCAATACCTTGTTTTTTCATACCATGAGATGGGTGTTCCCACTGTAATTTTCGTTTATGTAAGTTGTGGATTTACCAAAACAATGGAGTTCTAACAAGGACCGTCTTGTTAAGGACTAGTCGAAGATTTTTTCATTTAATGGTTTGTTACACCCACGTTTCAATCATATTTTTTCATCCCAATCGTCGAGTTTTTAGGTCCATATAAATAGATAATTTCTACAAATTTTTAGCTAAATTAATGATTGTTAAGAAATCGAGCTAAATCAAATTAATAGACGATTGTCAAACATGAGCCGTTTAAGTTTATAATTAGTAAATCACATTTATGAATGTCTTAATGATTTTCAATTTAAATAAAAATTTGTAGAGATGATATACACATATTGTTTCTACCTGTTTCGTCCCGAAGCGGGAAGTGGTCGCGGGGCGGAACGAAGTAGAATTCTTAGGGTCTTTCACTCGGTACCTGCACAAATAACAGCGTCACGGGGTCGGGACTGGGGTGGCCCAGTCTTCGACTCTCCGATGCTTAAGTTAGCTTTGAGCACTTGTACGGGTAGAGGAATGAAACAGAGAGAGAAAGAGTATACGTGAGTGTGTATCTGTCTGTGTGTACCTTTTATGATAGGTTGAGCTTGTTTTATAGGCTAAGTATGGGTACCTTTGCCTTAGTCTCCAATGTGAGACTTTTTGCCATCCTTTGGAGTGTCTCCCCTTTTGGGGGTGTTTTGCCGCTAGAGTGACTTTGGCAAGCAGTTTGTTACCGGCCCTTCATTCTTTGGACGCCTGTGAAGGGCTCACCAGGACTATCTCGACCGGGTAACTGTACCTTATTCTCGGCATAACCAAGTATTTTGGCTATGTACTAACACATATATATCTACAAACTAGACGATCGAGATGTGAATATGAGATCGAAAAATATGTGAAATAAAGAAGTTCTTAACTAGTCCTCAACTTAGTAACAAGGTAATTTTTATCTGTTTTTTTAGATATATTTTTGAATAAGATATATGTTTTATTACAAAAAACTAGGGCTGCCACTTGGTTTGGTAAATACCAAACCGATCGAAAACCGACCGAAAATTTATGATTTGGTAAACCGAATTTTGGTAATCGAAATCAAAAAAACCGAAACCGAGAAATACCGAAAAAGTTGGTTTGGTTTTTGGTAAATACCGAATTTACCGAAATTCTAATTATTTAAAAACTTATATTTCTAAAAACACACAGACTAATAATCTTATCTCACGTTTTCAATTGTATATACCATTTAATAAAAAACAAGACAATGAATAGAAAAATTCAACTATACTTGATAGCATTCGGGTCTCAATTAAAGCGATCAACTTTAATTCAATGTTACTTGTGATATAAAAACGCTCTTACCTACCCGTCTTAGTCGATTCATCACACACACACATAGACAAACCCACTTAGATGACATGTAACCGCCCATGTAAAAATTTAGGAATGTTTTTATCTCTCTTGATGATAGGGCTCCCCATAGAAAGCACAAGCGTAAATAGGGTTAGCCGCCTTGATCAAGGCCAAAACATTATCAAAAAAACCTAATTTTTCTACATTATGATAGAAAATTCAATTTACTCAATAATGCTCGGGTCTTGATCAAAGCGGTCAACCATAATTTAACGTCACTTATTACACGAAAAAGCTTTTACTGTCCTTATGTGACTTATTTTGGTTGACTCTTCCACACACATACTTTCACATAGATGACACATAACTTGTTCATATAAAAATTTGAAAACATTTACATCCTGACTATTTCGGTAGAAAATTAAACCATACTCGATAATGTGTACTGAAATGACTATCTTTTGTATATGTATTATCAGACTCTAGAAACTCAAGTGATATTTAAATTTTGAAAATATATTTGTTGTGAAGTTTGGTAATACCGAAAAACCGACATCCGAAGTTGGTAAGATTTATCTCATACCGAAGTTTTTGGTTTGGTAATTGAAAGTCATATTTCATTACCGAAAGCTTTGGTTTTGAAGTTGGTAACGGCCATTACCGATTCGAACCGACCGAGTGGCAGCCCTAAAAAAACAGAAGAGAATCCAGAACTAGATACGAGGGTGTGCGGAAGAAGTTAAAACTTGAAATCAAACGAGGGAGGCAGTGAGCTGGGAAATAAAAACAAAAGTAAAAACAATTAGATAAAGAAAAAAAAAAGGAAGTGGTTTGGAAAAGAAAAGAGAAGAAAAGTAGGAAACCATAGAAAAAGTAGTCCGTGGGAATATAATAAGTGGAGTGCGTTTGAGGCAGACAGGACAGGAGGAAGAGCGAAGAGGAGAGAGAGAGAGAGACGAGTCGAGTGGGGCTGGGATAGAGAGCAAACCATTTCATTTCATCTCTCTCGTGTTCCATGAAAGAAACAACAGCGAGCGATTGAGAAAGCAAGCAAGGAAAGGGATCTGATCGATCCGACCATGGGAGGAGGAGCATCGTCAAAACTGAGAAAAGCGGCCAAGAAGATGGTGGTGGCAGCTGCAAATGCATGTGGTGGTTCCTTCTCCTCCTCCAGGAGGAAGCCTCTTGTGGACCCCATCGTCTTCTTCGATCCTGCCTCTGCCTCCGTCAGTCTCTTCTTCTTCTTCTTGCACTATTTATTTCCTCTCCTCTCTTTTTTTAACACGTTGTTGTTTGATTTTACAGATCTCAGGTTCTTCGGCTGTGTCTCCTGCTAACTCAGCACCAGAAGAAAAATGCGTTGCGAACCAAACGGAATCTGCACTCACCAATTCTAACAATGTGCCTTCTTCTAATAAGGTAACCTCTACATACCACCCACTTCTGTTTCTTCTTCTGCCTCTTCTTTTTTTCCTGCAACAATATGCTTCACTTCACTTACTTTTACGCCGCTCCTTCTTTCTTTCTAAGTTTTGTTTCAATTCCACTGTAAACACTTGGAAGCCAATTTCTTACTATTCCTTCGTGCGGCAATCATTTTCACACAATCTAGTTATGGAATGTCGTAACATGTATATGAATTACTTGCAAGTGCTAAACAATTGAACTGCAGCATTACATAAGATTTATCAGAGGTTCCATATCCACTGTATCATATTCTCTATGGTAACAAAAGGGGCTGTCGTATATTTACAACTCTGTTTTTAGTTGCATAGCTACCAATGATAACTTTATACTAAGATTTATGCTGCAGCATTAGGTGTACTCCTAGTTATGTATGCAATTCCAAGAATATTGCTCAGCAGTCTTCTAAACCTTCTGTTTGTTGATTTGTGTGGCAGAATTTGTGCGCAATATGTCTAGACCCTCTGAGTTACCATAGCAAGGGAAAGAGCTCGGGGCAAGCTATATTCACGGCCCAGTGCTCCCATGCATTCCACTTTGCCTGCATCTCCTCCAATGTCCGCCATGGTAGTGTCACCTGCCCCATCTGTCGTGCCCATTGGACTCAGCTGCCCCGCAATCTGAACCCACCTGGTGGTTCCCTCTCTTCTTGCAACCCAACTGATCCCATCCTCCAGATCCTTGATGACTCTATAGCCACTTTCCGTATCCACAGGCGCTCTTTCCTGCGCTCTGCTCGCTATGATGATGATGACCCAATTGAGCCTCCTGATCACATGCCTAATTTCCCCCGTCTCCAATTCTCTCTAGCACCCTTGCCACCTAGTATTCCACCCCATAGCTTTCAACCGTCCTGGTGTGCCACACACCCATATCATCCACCCCCACATCACCTGAGCTATTGCTCCTCCATATCATTGTTACAATCACCAACCAGGCTAAAGTCCTATAACACTATGTATGCCTCTTCGGACAGAGCTTATCTTTCGGTGAAATTGTCACAGCAGCGAGCAACTGATTTGGTCTTGGTTGCTAGCCCCAATGGACCACACTTGAGGCTTCTCAAGCAGTGCATGGCGTTGGTGGTTTTCTCCCTTAGACCTATTGATCGTTTAGCCATTGTTACCTACTCATCAGCTGCTGCTCGTGTCTTCCCTCTAAGACGCATGACATCTTATGGGAAGCGAACAGCCCAGCAGGTTATTGACCGCCTGTTCTATATGGGGCAAGCAGATGCAGTGGAAGGGCTCAAGAAAGGGATCAAAATACTTCAAGATCGTGTATACAAGAATCAAGATTCGTGTATCCTGCATCTTTCTGACACCCCAACTCGATCCTACCATGCTGCTCTCAATATGGACGTACCCATTCCAGTGCATCGTTTTCATGTAGGATTTGGAGTTGGCACTTCAAATGGTTTTATCATGCATGAATTTGAAGAGTTCCTCCGAAGACTCATAGGTGGTGTCGTTAGAGATATCCAGTTGAGGATCAGCACAACAGAGGAAGCCAGCAGTAGGATCGTAAGAATAGGAGAGCTAAGAAACGGAGAAGAAAGGAAAATCTTAGTTGACTTGAGTGTCTGTGGACATATTTGTGTGGGATACAGCTACATTGAGGATGGTGAGATTGACGAACCTATCACAACAGGGGAAACTATGGTGAGCATAGGTGATGATAAAAGTAATATCAATTCAGATGAAGCAGTTTCGGCTGGGTCGGGGACTAGTGGTCCAATTATTGGTGGGAGGCCTAGTAGTGCAGAAGGTTGGGACTACCATGATCCTTACATGGCTAGAAGATGGGCCAAACATCTGCATGGCTACAGGCTTTGAATCAAATCCATTTCCAACAACAAAACACCTTCACATTAGTAGATATATACACTAATCTATCGGCCTGCGTACTATAGGTAGTCTAGGATTTTGTGATATTTTTGCAAGAACACTTATTTATCAATGAAGGGAGATAATATTCACAACACTAGGTTTACTTTCCATTTCGAGCTTTTTACTTCTTAACTGCAACCTGCTCACTACTATACTGTATTTTTGGGTCAATTATGTGCAGTCTTGTGGTATAAGAGCATCTCCAATGACTTTTTTTTATAACAGCTTCAGGAGCTTTCTCATATTAATTAGATAATACAACGAGTATATTTTAAGCACACCTTTTACATATAAAGTGAATTATTTTAATAAGGACTCTTAAGTTGAGAACTTTTCGGTTTATCTCACTTTTCGATCTTATATTCATATCTTAACAGTTTAGTTTATAGGTATTTATGAGTGGATCATTTCTGCAAATTTTCAGCCATAATGAAAATCGTTAAGGCATTCATAAGTGTGATTTACTAATTATGAACTTGAATGGTTCATGTTTGACATATTTGGTTCGTTCATTAATTTGATCTAGTTTGTTACCTTAATGATCACCAAATCGGCTGAAAACTTGTAGGAATGATCTAATCATATAGATCTAAAAACTGAACGGATAAGATGCCAAGATTTAATTAAAAAATATTTCTTTTAAACCATAAACCAAAAATTCTTCGACTAATGTTTATTATAAAGCTTCTCATTATAAGAGCTCCTGACGTATAAAAATGAAAATATTTATGCTACCGATCAAATGGTAATGCAAGCTCAAATTTTCTTTTTCATTTTTAGATTTCGATGTTTTCATGAATTGCGATGTCTTAGTGATGGGAGAAATTCTTAGGTCACCAGGTGTCACATGCGCAACCAACCATCCGGCGACACGTGTTTTTTTTTTTTCACACCTGCCTTCTTCTTCTTCTTCCTCCTTTCTCCGGCGAAACAGATCCCCTCCGGCGAAGCTTTTTCACAACTCTTCTTCTTCTTCCTTCTTCTTCTCCTTCCTTCCTTCCTCTCTCTTCTTCTTCTTTCCTCTGCGTGATTTGCACAGGTTGGTGGAGGTGCGGCTCGACGACGGCAGGTTGTCAGGCTTATGGTGGAGGCGGCGGGGGGTGGGTTTAGGCGGCGGCTGGGCAGAGGGAGCTGCTATGCTTTGATCGGAGGGGATCGGTTTCGCCGGAGAATAGAGCGACAGGAAGGAAGAAGAGCTGCGGGGAAAAAAAAAAAACACGTGTCGCTGTGCGACTGGTGGGTCGCACAGGACACGTGGTGCGGCTGTCGCACGTAAGATTTTCTCTAGTGATGGACTCGCCGGGGTTAAATGGTGCCGTTGACTGGAATTGCGTTTTGCCTTGTGGAATGTGGATGAGTAAAAAAGGGAGTTGGTAATGGAGTGGGTTTATGCTTTGCAAAGAGAAACTGGAGAAAAGAGTGCAGAAATGGACAAATCTCCGAAAAGCGTCTAGAAATTAAGCTTGAAGCTCTCCCTCTCTCTCACACACACACACCACCGTTACAGTAGATGTTTCCGAGATTGATGCAGCCTCCTCCGCTGGAAGGAATTGAAGACATGCACAGAGCAGACCCTTGCCTCGTCTTGACTTCCGATCCCAAACCCCGTCTCCGCTGGACTGCTGACCTTCACGACCGATTTGTCGACGCAGTCACTCAGCTTGGTGGCGCCGCTAGTCTGTTCCTCTTTCCTCAATCTATTTCCTGTTTATCTGAGTGTTCAAATTCCACCAGCACGCTAGGATTATTAGATCCCTTTCACTCATCTGCTCCATCTAGCTTTGTCCTTCCTTTTTGGTCTTCTTATTCTTTCTCTGCCTACTTTGAATTTGAGCTGCTTTGAGTTGGATGGCTGATAATTGTTGCCAAATAGTTTCCTTTTGGATCTTCATGCTATACAGTGGTCTGACCAAGGCTTGGATATTTTGCAGAAGCTACACCCAAGGCCATTATGCGAACAATGAATGTCAAGGGGCTCACACTTTTTCATTTAAAGAGTCATCTGCAGGTTTCTTTTTGTTATTGAATTATCATCATGATCTGTTCTATGCTCAACCACTTGTTTGGGCTTACTGCTTCACATTGCATTGCAGAAATACAGGCTAGGTAAGCAATCAGGAAAGGATATGGATGAGGTATCCAAGGATGGTAGGTTTTGCTTAAACCCTTTCTTTGTGCCCAAGTTTGTATCGTTAGATACTTAGATTGGTTTTATATAGGTGCACAAGGGTTAAGCTTGTTTCTATAGTACTTGTTCCTTCCTTCTTTGAGAGAAGAGGGTTCCAACTTGGGATATCATTCAACATCTCTGCAATACCAACAAACCTATAGCTGTGTGTGTGTGTGTGGGGGGGGGGGGGGAGTTAGGAATGACCTAACAATGTATATCGAGCACACATGATCCCTCAAATTAAGTCCGACCTGAACACAAAGATTTTTATGTGTGCAGAAATTCAAACTGAAGAACTCTGAGATCGTATTAAATTTTTCTGTAGAAGCTTAAATTGTAAGGGTGTGGTAAAAATTCTTCATGCTCTAATAGTTAGGTGCAAAAACAGTAGCTTATCTCTCTCTTACTCATCTGAAAACAACTTTTTGTGCTCAAGTACCGCATAATATGCAATGGAGGCTAATCATGTGTCATTAATTATCTATTTTAAAGCCATGTGCGAGGTGTCTATGAAATTTTATCTGATTATTTGTGCCACTCATTGTGAGGATTGTCAGCTTCATACCTTCTTGAAAGCCCTGGTACTGATAATTCTTCACCAAATTTGCCTACTTCCGATATGAATGAGTAAGCAAGTTTACATCCTTTCTTTATAAGTTTTGTTTTTATGATGAATAGATTGTCACTTTGCATTAAAATGTTTGTTTTTATCAAATATCAACTTTAGGGGTTATGAAGTCAAAGAGGCATTACGAGTGCAAATGGAAGTACAAAGTAAACTACATGTGCAAGTTGAGGTATAATAACATATCATGTAGGTTAAAGTTAAATGCGTATGTGTTTTTGTATTTTGTGTTCCCCGCTTTTGGATTCCTTGCACAACAAAGTGTTTGATAGTGGTGACCTTGTTTGCAGTAGTCTCTGGATTCTCTTTAGATAGTTGACAAATTTGAACCGTGATCTTTCAGTGTATCTACCTAGCTTGTGACTTTGCTTTTGATAGCGTTTCACAACTTCCCTTGCTCAGGATATAATTAATTGATAGTTCAAAGTGTTAAGTTCACCATCTTCTAGGAAGTTTGAACTTCTGGACTTGATATATGCATCATGCTACTTAATGTTCTTACTATATTCCTGTAGGCTGAGAAGCACTTGCAGATTCGCCAGGATGCAGAGCGAAGATATATGGCCATGCTTGAGAGAGCTTGTAAGATGCTTGCTGATCAATTTATTGGATGTTCAGTCATTGATACTGATGGCCATAAATGTCAAGTATTGGGGAATAAGAATCCAAAAAGTTACTCATTACAATCCACAGATGTGGCTGGAGTTCACGGTCAGGAAGAAATGCTAACTAGTTTCCAACCCCAAAGGGCTGATTGCTCCACTGAAAGCTGCCTCACATCACATGAGAGTCCTGGAGGGCTAACTTTGGAAGGATCCCCAGGTGGTGGGAAAAAAAGAATGCTGAGCTTGGAGTCGGCAACTGCATCTTTAATTTGGGGTGAAGTTGAGGCTCATGGAATGACTAGGTATGCTATATAGGGTCGAAACATGTATTTGAATGGTTGATCATCGCGTGATCAGAATCAGATCCTTTTGTCCACTCTGCATTACAACCTTAAAAATGTAAAATTTTCAGTCTCTTCCTGTCCGTCTAGTTGGCAGGAATTGGAAGAAGTGGCAACTAGGTCTCCAACCCCAAACTGTAAATTCAACATTCTAGGGGCCTAAGTACCAGAACTAATTGCTTCTTATTTTGCAAGTCATGTGGCTGAAAACTTGATGCAGTATCGTCCATTACGTATTATACTTTATAGTGCAGTCTTGAAAACCATATGACCCTCTCATATCAACTTTTGCATGAATATGATCGTTGAGTAGCGTACTTTCGTAATTTGCAGATATGGAAGTAATGTTATTCATACGGGTCATTCTTCTTATAGACTCTCCCCAAACATGAACATGAGGGTTCCATATCTAGATCTTACCAACTCGATCATCTATGATGGTTATTGCAGATCAATAGGTGCATTAGGTCTTTCTATTTGTTTCAAAATGTTCATAATGGGGTGAAATTTGCGCTTTTCATTTTACAATGCACACTACATCTTTTTTGGTTTTTCTTTTTGTAGTTAAAGTTTTTATAAAAAAAAAAACACGTGTTACTAAATACAACTTTTTTTCTTATGTCAGTATCATTTAGTCCAGTGTCATAAGTCTCTCCTTGTAAGTGTGAGGTTATGAATTCGACTCACAACAAGCGTTGTGGTATCTGAGTTGTTTAACTTATTCAAAAAATAAAAATAAATAAATAGTACAAATTCAATTCCCTATCGGAAATTGTCAATAAACAGAGTCTTGAATTGAAGTTATTCAAAAATTGAGGGACGTGGTTGTACCAAAAAAAATAATAATTGAGGGACGTGGAAATACAAATAAGAAAGGGACGAATAGAATCATGACTGCTGGAAAAATTAAAATAAAAGAGATTGAGGCATAGTGGGTTAATTTATTCCAACTGGTCCGGTTGAGAAAACTTTCCCTTGTACTTTTGTTTCCTCTGGTTCGGGTGCGTGCTCTTGGCGCTAACACACAGAGAGAGAGAGAGAGAGAGAGAGAGATTCTGAGCAAATTGGAGGGGTGGGTGGAAAGAGAGGGGAGGGAGATCTGTCATCCGAGCTGAGCTGGGTACTTTTGCTTTTCCATCAAACCCTAATTTCGTTGCCGTTTGTTTTTCCGTACAAAGCTGCTCGTACCTCTCTTGTTTTCGGAATCCTTGCGTTTTCCAGATTTGGATTCTAACACATATGTCGTTATGCGGACAAATCAGAGACGGTTTAGCTTCACCCTGTTAGTCTTGAGTTCAATTATAACTCGAATTCGTCTGCACCTCTCTCTTCACTTTTATACTCATAACTTGTGCTTATTTATACGCTCCTACTGATCCCAAACTATGCGACTTCTTTCTTTTTCTTTGTATATTATCATAATATCTCTTTCATTTCATATTATCCAATTTTTGTGCCCATGGATTGTCTGGATTGAACTCTGTTCCTACAAAGGTATGAGTCTGTTGGTAAAAGTTTGCCTCTGGTATGCTTTCGGAGAGTCTGAGAACTTGATGAAACTTGAGCTCAACAATTGTATGTAGGCCCTTTAAAGTATCCCACTTTGAGTTATGGTAATCGGAATTGTATTTTACTAATAGGTATAGCTTTACGAGTCGTACAGTTTTGTTTTTGTTTGTCATTGCAGCAGTGAAGCATCCACATCCTGCATCATTTGTGTTAATATCTATTACACATAACGTTTTCTTTGTTTTCTGTTAATAGATAAATGACAAATGTATTAACCAAATGGTGCTCCTATTTCAGGCTTAGTCCAGATTAATTTGTTAGTCCATGCTCAATATTTAGATTGTCGCCCCAATACAATGGACAATATCAATGGAGCCAACAGTCCCAGCAACTCTAATCTTACCTCAAAGCAGCGACTGCGTTGGACACATGAGCTTCATGAACGCTTTGTTGATGCCGTTGCACAACTCGGTGGGCCAGATCGTGAGTCACCTGAACATTTTATCTGGTTAATAGGATTTTGATTTTTTTGTGTAGTTAAGTTGTGTCATTCATCGGGATTGGGGATAATATTGTGCAGTTATATAATAACATAAGGGAAGATTGTATTTGCAAATGAAATTTTCTCTTTTCTTTTCTTACTGGAGTGTCTGAAATTGGACTTGATCATATGTTTGTTTCCAAAGTTTCTTACACTAAGAAGGAATCAAATAATATGTTTGAGAGCTTCATTGAGATCAGAAGATATGTCTCAACTTGATATGTATCGACTTTTAACGTGTGATATGAATATATGATATCTACTCACTATAGAGGTATATATTTTGTAGGTGCAACACCCAAAGGTGTTTTGAGAGTGATGGGTGTACAAGGTTTAACCATATACCATGTAAAGAGCCATTTACAGGTATGTAAAATTCTTCCTGTCTTAAATTATCTTTCCTTCTAATCTGTTTTATTTTTATTTTAGTTTCCTTTTTTCTTTCCACTTTTGGTGGGTGTGAGATGGGGTGATGCAAGATTTCTTTCACTGGTTTTCCATTAACATAACTTGTGTGATGCACCCAGAAATATCGACTTGCAAAGTATCTACCTGACTCCTCAGCTGATGGTAGGTGTATGCTTCTATTTATTCATTTATTGATAACATAAGCAGGTTGTCTGTAGTGATGCATATAAAAGATGTATCATATAGGACCCTTCATTATAATGTCTTGATTCTCTTCAAATATTAATGGAAGGGGGAAAAGCTGACAAAAAAGAACAAGGGGACATGCTTTCCAACGTGGATAGTTCCTCGTAAGTAGAGTTGCCTTTTATGCAATAACTATTTCATTTTATTATCAGTAGAAAAACAGTGTCAATTCAGATTAGCGCCAAAAAGAAATAATCATGCTTGCAGCACATAACTGATAATTTATAGGCGTCTGGATTCTTGAATAAAATTGTATATTATAATTTGTTTCCTTCTGTCTGCTAGTCGCAAAGTAAGCACCTGAGAGCATATAAATTATATGCCAATTATTGTATGAGAAACCTATCACTTTTGTTTACAATTGACGTCTTGATTGACTGATTGATGTATTGACTAAGGAAGTACCCTCTTTCTTTTTGCAGTGGAATGCAAATTACGGAAGCATTAAAGCTGCAAATGGAGGTGCAGAAGCGACTGCATGAACAATTAGAGGCATGTTGTCTTATATATTTAGCTTTCCATTAATTAATATATTGTATCAAGGATTAATTACAATTTACTACCCTGTGTTCATCCTTGTGTTTTTCTTCAACAAGCTACCAATGGACTTTACCAATTTCATGCAATCCAAATATGTCATTGGGAAACCCTTACCAGTTCTGTTAGTTGTGGGTGCCAAAAACTTCATTTGGAAGCTCTTTAGCATTTTCGTAAATGCATTATTTACCACTCTTGTAAAATGGGTAGTGAGGTTAAACAAATGTTCCCCTTTATGTGTGCTCCTCATGATTGAGAAACCCTTTATTTGTTTGCCACATCAGCAACTAACAAAACTGCTAGTGTGGATCGCATGAACTTGGTAAGTTCAATGGGCAGATTAGCTATTAATTTTTATGATTCACCTATCAAGTTGTTTTCTGAAGATATCAAATGATTGGAAAGCAAACTAGTATCAGAGCAGAACCTGCCTCACGGTCCCCACCAACTACCTTTCAGCTCACAGTCAATGCAAACTTGCAAAGAGTGGGGGTGAGGGGAGGAGAGCCTTGGGTTAGGTCAGCATTTTATGAGCTGTAACTCATGGAGCTGATAGTTTAATAATGCACTACAGGTACAGAGACAGCTACAATTACGGATAGAAGCACAAGGTAAATACTTGAAGAAAATTATTGAAGAGCAACAACGACTTAGTGGGGTTCTTTCGGAAGCACCTGGCCCTGGGAACACCCTTGCTTCAGGTGACACTTGCCGAGAGTCTGACAAGGTCGACCCAGCAACACCTGCCCCTACCTCTGAGTGCCCCATCCAAGACAAGGCTATCAAGGAACACGCACCAGCCAAGAGCCTTTCCATCGATGAATCTTACTCATCTCGTCATGATGAACCATCAACTCCAGATTCTGGTTGTCATGTTATTTCTCCAGCTGAGAGCCCAGATGCAGAGAGGTTGTTGAAGAAGCAAAGATTTAGCATGGGTGAAGCGTTTTCTAATCCAGAAGTGGTACTTACACATCAAATATTGGAGTCCAGCTTAAACTCTTACCAGCAAGCACACACCATTTTTGTGCCCAGGGAGCAGTCTAATCCCACATCTGATTATTCCATCAGGAATGTTGATTTGGAACAGGTTGCTGGGAGTGATATGTAGTTGGAAAAAAAAAAAAGGACTCCAGGATTTTAAGCCCGTCTTATATCAGGTGGAAAGAATGTTGCCAACAACGGGTGTTATATAAATAGAGGTTCCTGCTTCAAACAGGCCAATGGAGAACTGTCATATTCAAATTGAGTTGTGAACATGGGTGGAAATTAGTACTGTCCTGCAATATCATTAACCTAGTGCTTGTTCTTCATGGCCCCTCATTTCCTGTTTACATCCCAGGTTGTCAGTTGGATATTTTCCTTCCAGGCCAAAATTCAAGAACATGTTTATTTATTTTTATTTTTTTCTTAGGAACAACTCTCGTTTGGCATTTCTGTGTTCATTTATTTCCTG
Organism: Fragaria x ananassa; assembly: GCA_034370585.1. Taxonomy (NCBI): domain Eukaryota; kingdom Viridiplantae; phylum Streptophyta; class Magnoliopsida; order Rosales; family Rosaceae; genus Fragaria; species Fragaria x ananassa. Next base: position 57,829 of record CP139765.1, on the reverse strand, counting down.
ATTACAATGAGGGAGCTGCTATTGTTGTAAGACATAGTACTAAGAGTTGTATTTAATATTGCAGCCTGAATCTATATTTACCAGGCAGCCTATGAAGGATCGTATGTTTCAAGGCAGCATTACAGGACATTTTCAATTCTATTTTTCTGTGTTGCTCTTTGGGCATATCGAGTTTCCCATTCACCATAATGTACACTGACACCAAAGAGCAACCAAGTTTTGGAGTGTTGTACTTGGGGCACTGTAAATGTCATAACGCAACTTTATAAAATCTAAAAGGTTTACCTATGTTTTCCGGAGTCATGAGAAGAAAAAGGGCAAACATAATAGCAAATCTAATGAACAAAACGAGGATCCATCCCTAGTACTGTTTGGTCTATTGAAATGTCGTGAATTTGACTCGCAATAAATTCGTTGTAGCACATTAGTTGTCTACTGATCACACAAAAAAAAGGACCCATTGTCCCTACACAAAGAAGGCTAAATAGTTCACCCTGACTGGTTTTACTGAGTTTCTTCAACAATGTAGATCATGAAACCTCATTTGACGCCAAAGTGACGAATTAGAACAAGACTAATCATCATTTTATACAAGGAAAGGGAAAAGGAATTGCATCAGCAAAAAGTAAAATATCAGGATGGAACAATCATACATGCTAGTTACAAACAATTGTTGTATAGGGAAGTCATCAAGTGTGGTGCCTCCTATGATTTACTCGCTTCAGGATGCAAAGACGCAATCTTTTGCCAAGGGCCTCTAACTTTTCAAGTTTCTCACTTTTGGGCTTCTTTGGAGCAATTGGAACTTTCTTCTTTTTCTTCACCTCTTTCTTCAGGTCCGGTGATTTTTGTTCAGGTTGAAGGGATGTTGTATACACCTTCTACAATCAAAAGGGTCAACTTAAAATCAGGAAAAGCGATATTCCATTTGACGCATCATGCATCCCAATAAGTGAAGGGGAAAGGCAGAAAACACCACCAAAAGAGAAAAACAAAACGATACTTATAGACTATGTGTATGCATATTTCAATATAAAAAAATAGTGTACGCATATTTTTTACCAAATGGAATAAGATAACAAACAGCAATAAAGTTCAAACCAACAAAAAGACTAGTAAAGGTAATATTCTTCATGGCATTTTGGTGAGTAGAATCTCTCATCAATATGCGGTACATGTTTACCATGATCTTGCATCAGTATGGCAAGATTGGCATAGAAGAAAAGGAGGGTGAATATATTTACCTGATGACCATCGTGAACAGCCGTGAAATCAGAAGATTCACCATCACTGCCTCCTAATGAAGAGCATCTTCCCCAACTCTCCCTATTTGAGCTTGTATATGAACAGCATTCTTCGTTCTGACCATTTGGCCGATCCTGTAGAAAACATGATAGCATAATTTCAGAACATCTGTGAAACATGATAGCCTTTTCTAGAACTACTGTGAAACAAGATAACCCCTAATGTCTTGTCATAACTCTCAACCAAAAGAGGGTTTAGTGGAATCGCCAACTCCATGCTTTACTGCCTTATGGTCTGGGTTTTGTCCGAACCTACCTACATTTGCTAGATTTCCTGCCTCCTGAACCCCTAGTTTTAACTTTTAAGCCAGGGTTTGTGGGATTCTGGGTCATATCTCAGGTCTATTGCCAATACCTGGGGTATACATAGGCATAGGATAGGTAACAGAAATAAATATAAATAGACAGGTGGAACTCTAATCTAATTTTCCTTCTCCTAGAAACATTACATCATGCAAAGTCCTGTAATTTCAAACCGTCTGGATGATAAACAGACAACAGTCCTCGAGAACAAACTAAATCCACAGAAACAATAATACAGCAAAATCAAGTCAGCCAAAAACAATTGCCAATCCCCAACTTCCTACTGATACTTGACTTGGTTCAAAAGAAAAGAAGAAAGAAGAAAAATGAACTCCCAATTTTAAGGATGGTACACGTTAACCTGTATATTCGATGTATCATGACAGTTAAGTGTGCCATCCTCATCATGCACAGGGTCCTGCATTACCATAAAAATAATAGTAAGTTGCACAATAGCTCAACAAAATGGGAACATGGAGGGTAAATAAACCTAGGACAAAGATGCATACAACTGTAGGAGTCATTGGTGCGATTTCAGAAAGAAGGTCTCCCACAGACTTTTTGGTTGCAATGGCTGCAGGAGCATAAGAAGAACTTGCAGCATCACTACCCGCAGAATGAACACCACTGATTATCTTATGTAACAGGCCCTGAAAAGTCAAGGGATGGGAGCAAATATTAATTTTAATCCAGGGAAACAATAGCTTAAATACATCAACCACTGCCAAAAAACAAAGCAAGGTGAACCTGATTTAAAAATCATAACATCATGAAATATAATTTGGAAGCCAGCCATTGGCTAGTAGAATTATCACTAATCTCATCATTACTGAAAAAATGATGATGAGAATGCTGATTGTGCATATGTATACAGTATGCATGTGTCCATGTTTGTTTTCTATTGACACTGAATCAAACCATCATGAACTAAAATGCATGACCCAAATCATCATCATCATGATATGTACGTGGTGCACCTCACTTTGATTTTAGTAAAAAAAAGCTCTTTAGCTACAAAATATTGACTCTAGTACTCATTATTTCAAGGATTCTTTGAAAGCATAGGCCCAAGGATCACAATTCGAAATATCTTATACAAAAGAGATATCACCTCATCCAAACCAGCATCAACCTTCAAATCCTCTAGATCATAATATTTCTCAGGCTTACATGAATGAGAAGAGGATATTTGAGGGGGATGAAGCACATTGTAAAAGAAAATTGACACTGAATCATAATAAAACTGTGGCCGAGAGGAATTGTGATCGCCATCAAAAAATATAATATTTTTGTCTCCCTGCCAAAACAATTAGAAATATAGTTATTCTCAATACTACAACTGCAATGTATCATGTCCACAAAACTATAGGATCCTTAATTAAGACAATACTGCATAGGACTTGTAGATGAGATCAGAATGGCTGGTTTGGATGAACTTGTCGTCCTTGGCATGTCCAAATAAAGCAGGAATGAATGTTTTGGGTGCAACCTGCCAGCATAACACAAATGTCCATATTCAGTTACAGATATATTTGATATGTATAATGTTACCGGTAAACATATGTGTGTTGTTATTTATTTTATTAACAATCAAGATTTATGAATCAAAAGAGAGAAGGGATGAGGCTGAAGCTCAGGGTAAACTCATCTATATCAACAAAGTGATGAGCACAGAATAACCTGTAAGCAATTAAGATCCATGATATCAAACTTTGCCTTCTTCTCAATTACCCGGCGCATGTATTGTACTGCCATCTTAACCTAGTTAAAGAGGAAGTAGGTCAAAGAACAAATAAAAAATGGAGCAGACATATTGAATGCTTCATCCATGGAAATAGTAACAACTTCCAGAGAATAAAGAAACAAGTATGATATTTGTCTACTTTTTTATCAGTGTGCATGGAGAGAAATAAACAGAGGCTGTACAGTGAATTTAGGAAGCCGGATCTTGTAAACATCCACTAGCTCCATCATTAGAACATACAAATTTGAAAAGGCACTATCCAACACCATTCCAGCAATGGAAGGGTCTTCTGCTCCATAAAGAAGGCTGCATTACAAGTATGATATTTAATTATGGCCAGAGTTTCAGGGACATTCTTATGCACAAGCAAGCATAGACGCCAGTATTTTCTTTTCTGAAAATTAAAAAGAAAATCATGATCATTTGACCACCGAGCCAAAAGTGACTTTTAACAGAAAACAAGTGAGCAAACCATTTGAATATTGTAATTTAACCAGCTGAAGAAATTCTCAAAAGGGATCTAAGAAGTTAACATAGTTACGAGTCAATTTGTTATGATTAGGATTTGTTATCTCATTGATGCAGAATTGCCTAGAGATTATTTCATATCGTTTAAGTAATTAATTTTCAATCCAGGGGTGGGCACTCATGCTTGGGCTGGGCTTGTAAGCCAATCTATCTTAGGGATTCTATGGTGGAGTAGTACTGTTATTTATTGTAGTGTTCTAGAATTATTTAGCTCCATTAAATGGATGCAAAGTAATTATTGTGGAGAACATTGCTTTTAAGAAAATTCAAGTGAGCTGGGGTAATCCAACTTCATCTGTTGCCTTGCCTTGTCATGGAAAAGGTGGGTGAAGTGCTATAGGGATCTGCTACGTTTGCGACTTTTTGGGAAGTGTGGATGGAGAGGAATAAGGGGGCATATAGGGGAGGGAGCAATGGATAAAGAGATGGATCTCTTGTCCGATGAAGCGTCTTCAGAAAATCTAAGGATTGTTCTTTTCAAGTTTTTTTTTTCTTATGATTATCGTCCTGTTTTGTTTATTTACTCTATTCAACTATTCATTTGTTTGAGGTAGTTGTTAGTGTAGCATGCAATGTGGATTGCTCTACTTTTTCCTGGGTACAACTTGATCCTTGCAATTTTTTTTAATTTTGTCATTAGAACTAGAAGTTGATTTTATGGTCCTTTTAGTGCAAGTATATGTCCTATCAGAGAAACAAAGTAATGGCAACAAATATAAAAGATAAGGTACCAAGTGACTGCCCCCATTGATCGCCCCCATAGACCTATACACGAGATTTGTTTGTTGCTTCTTAGATATGAAACCACGATCTTGAGGTCATCTCTCTAAAACAGATGAAAGCAAATTTACTTCACAAAGCAAGAGTAAGTAAAATAATGAAGGCTAAATACAGTTTGCACACTCCAAGTATAGAAGTTGTCGTTCAAAAAGTCCCAAAATCCTCATAAAGTTACAAAAAGTATTCTTTTACTCCACTTGTGGGGATCTGGAATGTGGCTTCAGTTTGTTTTGATGAAATAAACAGCCAGCATATTTTGGTATTTGTAACAATAAATCCTTCCAAAACATTCATGGGGTAAAAGGCTACTTTTTGTTACATTGAGGACGAGAATGAAACTCTTTGAACAACCAATCCCAAATAATGATAAATGACGCAATATACCTCATGCCAACCAAGGCTGACATAGTCACCATCAGATAAGCCTGAACCCGAAAAATCAAGAGTGAAAACAGTGATGTTTGATGGAAGAAGAATTACAGCGGCTTCATTTGCGTCTGCCCTACATCCACTGCATTATAGTTGAGAGTAAGTTGTAACCTCTTTGTCTATAAAGGCCCGCCTACATATTTAAACTTTAAGGAAAGAAATTCATCTATGAAGCAATAATGGAAATGTAGTGACCACATATGGAAATGACATAGACATTTAGTCTGTACAATAACCGTTACCGACCTGTTTCCATGGCAGTATACAACACAAGGTAGAGAAGAATCCTCTGGGAAAGGTGAAGGAAGATAATGACTACACTGCAAGGTATGGCCTCTAGCATTTGTAAGCTGTAAGTATACAGGAACATGTTAACCTAGCAAGCTTGAAATTCAAAATGCATTTGCAGCAAATAAAAGCTGCAGTGTCCTGGTAACTGGTGTCCATACTTGCCTCCAAGTCTTGTCGTTTGTATGCTCTGCCTCCAAGAGTGAAATCCCTTTCCCATAAATACTGATCTGGGTTATAGTCTGCCCTGTAACAGATGCACATAAATTATTGACACAGGAAAAGTACACCAAGAAGTTGTTGAACAAAGGAAAGGAATTGAGGATTGTGCTAGATGATTCATTAATATGCGGTGAAAAGCCCATCAGCAGTCTCTCGACTAAATTGGAAATAATCCTGATGACATAGTAGCTGTTTGAAGATATCTTTGGGTTTGTGATTCTGAGCTGGAAAGCATGCACATACCTGGGAGGGCGAATCACAAAATTAATGAACTGATGGATCATCTTGCTTTCTGACGTCCCTTAGAGCTACTCCGCCCCATAAGCCTAGAAGAATTCACTGACAAAAGCTAATATGAATCAGACCAAATCTCATACAGCTGCAGAGAGCCCGAAATCAATACCAGATCTTCAATCATTCAACTCTTAATGAAATGCTACTCTGAGATTGTACAATAAAATACAAAACTGTATTATGCCTGGATTGTAGAATTACGACCTTCAAGTTTGACAACTAAATGCAGCTTCGCAGTGAGACAGAGACCCAGCGACAGAAATCATAAAATCAGAACTTGTCGAGTATAGCAATTTTTAAACTAACCATGATGTATGCTTTCTTCTACCTGAAATGGAGAACCGGTGGGGATTAAGAATGAAGTTTCTGAAGAAATTTTATCACGAAAAAAATGCACAACTTGCTTGTTCGTCGATTAAATTCTAATTCTCAGAGATGTTTAGAGTTCATGAAACGGAATAGTTCCGATTACTCAATTATTTGGTAATTTTCGAGAATAACGGTATACTTATTTATCGATAGAAATGCCTATTTATAGACATTATATAGAGTCTCCCGAAAAATCTAAAAGTTCTATCAACTGTAATCTATTCTAATAAAGAAACTGGATTAACCAATCCTACGTGTATTAGGGCAAGACACATAATAGAAAGACGAAAATATAATTTTCTTAAACACTCCCCCTTATGTTGCGTCCCTAATACGATATAGTGTTTATGGTGATGCCTCGGTAAAAACCTTACCAAGTAAAAGAAAAACCTCGTAGGTAAAACAAAAGACTTGGATAAAAGGAAAAATAGCACAACGCACCAACTACAATTGAAGATAACATGTGATGCATGTAAACTCCCCATGATGTCTACACAATGACTCCCCCTGATTGGTAACTCAATCTCGGAGTACAGATAAATGGCGCAAGCCAATACACTTCACATACTTCAAAAGTAGATTTGGGCAATGATTTAGTCATTAAATACAGCCACAACATCATTAGATCAGACTTGCTATGCTTAGCATTGCTTTGATCTTGAAGGAGAAGGTTGTCTAACAACTCAAAACATAAATTCACGTTGAAAATCAGATTCATGCGTGGCATGACCTTCATATACTTAAACAGTCATAACGTCTTCGATACAATAGGTATGGATGAACTGTAAAAAGTTCTGGAAACTAGACACACGTAGCTTTCCAACCATACAAGGTCCATAACCTATTTCATCTTGAGCTGATCACAAAGCTCTGTCGAAGTTGATTGTTTTGCCAAAGCAGATTATCGAACAGATCCGTCATACTTTACAAAAATAGCCATAAGTCACTCAATATGATAGATGTGATCAAATGGTTAGTTTCCCTGGAAAGTAGACACATAAACCTTTCCAATGGTACCAATTTCACCATTTTCCAACGAGTGAGCTATCATGTAGGTCCGGTGGAAGTTGACCTATAAAACTGGGCAGATTCTGATTTCGCATTTGATGTGTCTTTCTGTAGGGATGAATAAGTTTAAACCTTTAATAGATGAAATTACTGTCATTACATTGACGTTGCGTGGGCGCATCTGACCATTACCTTGATGTTCCTTCACACTCATCTAAGAGAGAGCGAAGATGCTCGATCGCTAGGAAGAGAGTTGAAAGACTAAAGAGAACTTGGCCTTACAAGTTTATTGTGAATGAGATGTCGAGTCAAGCATATTGTAACAAGTACATGAATGTGCTACCGTACTTAGATGGAGAATTTCTCCCAAGACTTCTTCGTCATATGGACGAAACAAGTCTTCTCAAGACTTCGTCTTGTTTCGTCCGATCAAGGGATACATACAGGCATAACTTCATCGTCCTTTAGCTTGTCTTAAGCCGACAGATGAATAAGCATCATCAATAACTGTCCTCACTTTCGAGACCAAGTATTCCTAAGATCCTTTCATTCTTAATTTTGGATCAGTGACATCTCTTAGTTTAACAAGAGTCTATCACGATTCATCTAGATTTTACACGCAAATAGGCATAATTCTTCATATTCCTTCCCCATCAAGTAGATATCCTTGCAAACGCGCTCCGTGGTCAGGAGCCACTTGATTTGGGCGAAAACCGATCTATTCAAGATCTTTATGTACATCTCTTAGTTTCCAACAGAGATAGGTTGTGACCGCAAGCTGCTTGTTCAGTTTTTTAGAAAGTACCTAACTGACAAGGTAGTGGAGTGCAATGACATCCATTACGAGAGTATATCTCATCGTAGTCGATTCCAGGGCGTTTGTGAGAGACCTTGCGCCAGAAGGTGAGTCTAAACTCTTTTTCTCACTACGCTTTCTAACAAAGACATAACTAATAGAGTTTACACTTGGGGTGTCGGCGTCACCTAACCAAAATACTATCTCTTTATTTAAACTAGATCGCATCTTTCCATTTAGGCCAATCTACAATGTTGGTATTTTCTCAACGAAGTATGGTTCGATATCAAACTCATTAAACCACGTCATCATATACACCGGTGTAATTTCTAAGTGTATAGATCTCTATATGGATTGGTATTGACATGACCATAATCCAGTATTAACAGACGAATGAGTATCATTGATCAAATGATCAAGTTGTGCCAAATTCGCATTTTTCCTTGGCGAGTATGTATCGAACCAAGTGACCCTCCCCCTAAACCGTGGGAGCCACGGCCTAGTGACACCATCTACCACATTTTTGGTGTCACCATGCCACCACCTCTTATCTGGACATCAACATATCCTCTTATCCGGACATCAATCCTTGAAGGCATGTTTACAGCATGTATATGTGATCTCGTTACTTTAGGGAACTTGATGAGACACAGTAGGGACAAACCACGACAATTCCAAATCGTTCTACTTGAACATTCTTGTTCTCATCTCCCCCTAACAACAGGAAGACTAACTCATCAAAGTGACATAAAAGAGATCGTCTGTCAAGGTCCTTATATAAGCGGACTATAGTCGGAAGCTTATATCTTATTCAAAGACAATATTCATCATAAATAACTCATCATTGTGTGCTTGTGGAGACACAATATGGCACATAGGTCTTTCTATCAATGAATGAGTAGACCGTTATTCTTGTTATCTTTTCTCCTTTAACACGTTATCAGTACTGTGCTCTAACCCGAGCTTGATAACGAAACCCTAACCCTAAACAAGAAAAACTCTACCATCGCTTTTGACCTGGGCACCCAGATTTTTGCTGTGGGCACCCAAACCACCGAGCACCAGCGACCTCCTGCCTCACTACTACTACCAGACGCGCGCCTCGTGTACATAAATTCATAAAGAGTCATATTTCATGTATTGTTAATAAAATTTTCCCAAAAGAATAACTTCATTGGCATTGAGTCATTTGACCACCTATTACTAGGTCAACTAGGAGTAATCTCTGATACAAGCTAAGAGCGAGCTCTTTATTTAGCCAAATTAAAACTGAAAGGGAAATACAAAAATCTAAGTCTAAAAAAGCGGACAATTCAAAACTAATTTTTTTTATTATTCGTACACATAATCCTTATTCTCTGCATCTGCCATGAAAGACTTGTGGCCCAATGACCAAATGATGTACCCCTCCACCCGCCACAACAGTGGATAACATCAAAATAGAATTATGTTGGAAACGAGCCGCAATCAACCCAACAGAGTCCAATAGAAAAGCCCAAGCAGAAGGAGGAAACGTCGGCTAAAGCCAACTCAGCCCAGTCCTACCAACCCACAAAGGCTCATCTGCTAAACACCGAGCGGGGTTCATCGGAGCTGCCTCCCTCAGGCCGTCGCTGAAATCCTACTAGATTGTTGCAGTCGCTTCTGGTGGCTGTGCCTTGTCCTCCACCATGGCACAACTGGGAAAGTAGCTAGTCTCTCTACCTCCGACCTATAGATCAATAACCAAAACTTGTCGCATATATTAGATAGGCCAGATTTGGTCTTAACTAGACAAATTACCCTAGACGATCCTCGATGCTCGAAACTGGAATCCATAGCAACCCACCCCGTCCTCAGCCTTCATAGCCCTTCGACGGGAAGCATAACCGCGTTGCCCTAGAGCGTTGTTACCGCCTGCGAGAAACCTAGGGTTTCTATGGAACTGCGTGTGAGGCCCATTCTAAAAGAAATCTTGTAGTGTTTTGAGTTGTTTCATCTTCTAGAACTTGAGCTTAACTTGTTTGTTAAGTTAAAAATTGTACGCCAAGACAAGCTCTAGTAGTCGCAATATCACTTACCTAAATACTACATATTAATTCATAGATCTTAAAGTTACAAAAAATAGTAATGTTGATACTGAAAAAATCCAGGTTTGCATCTGACGATGATGCCATATTACTACCCATCTAGAGGGGAATAGAACAAGAGCTTAAAGAAAAGATGTTGTCTACCATATTTTGTTATTTGGACACCTTATTCATTATTTTGTTAGTACAAATCATTTTTATTTACACACTATCATTTTGAGTATGCTTCAATGCTTCATGATTTGCTCTTCATCATCGTAGATGTGGTGTGCCTTAAGAGTAAATGCAACAATAGTTCATTTTGAGTGTTGGATCGAAGATTGGATAAAAAAACATCCATCAAAGATGAATTAGTCCAAGTTAGACGTGGAGCTCACCTACCCCGACCAAAGTATGGGGCAATCTTCAACCCACAGATTAGTCTAGACTAATACAAACGTGGGGCTCATACACACACCATTTTGCACGTGGTGTTTGTCTAAAACAATACAAATGTCAATAATTTTTTTTTCCTTTCTTTAATGTACACAGTACTTAGTCTTTGTGTTGATCTAATTATTGTATTTTCAAACAGAGAATCAAAGATGAATTTAAATAAATAATGTATTAACCGGGGTCGGAAATGAATGCATTTATTCTAAAGTCAAAAAGGTTGAGTTGTTTGAGAAAAGGTCAAACATTTGGTTGACTAAGATATTTATACAAAAGAAAAAGGAAAATGAAAAGGAATAAAAGGAACGAGCGACTTGGGTGAAAATTAAGAAAGAGAGTCCGGAGTGGAAGTGGGGAAGTCTGGGTTGCGTGATTGAGCAGAAGCCAGAAGAGGGAGAGAGTGGAGATAAAAAATGAGCATACACGACCCACACCAGCTGATGGCTCCGGCCGATTCCAATGGGACCACTACGGCCAAGGAGCAGCAGGCTGCCGGAGTTGGCATTCTTCTCCAGATCATGATGCTCGTCCTCTCTTTCGTCCTAGGTCATGTCCTCCGCCGCCACAAGTTCTATTATCTCCCCGAGGCTAGCGCTTCGCTTTTGATCGGTACTCATTTCTTCGACGACCATGACCTATTCTTGCTTCATTTCTTTTCTTCATTTCGTTAACACAATTATTATCATTATTTGCAGGTTTAATTGTTGGCGGACTCGCTAACATCTCTGATACCGAAACTAGCATCAGGTTCTTCCCTACCCTCTACCTATATAATCGAACAGGAATTTCAACAATTGCTAACATCTCTGCTTTGTTTCTCAGGGCCTGGTTCAATTTTCACGAGGAGTTTTTCTTCCTCTTCCTTTTACCCCCTATCATATTATATCCTTATGTTACCTTGTTTTTTATCGTCTTCTTTTCCTTGCAACATATTCCTTGCTTGTATGGTTTTCCTTGACACTTTTGTTCTCACTCAGTCCGGCTTCAGTCTTTCTCCTGTAAGTTTCCTACTACTGTATGCAGATAATTGTTTGTTTGCCACCCATGTCCTATTAATTTTCTACATTATTATCTTCACAGAAACCTTTCTTCTCTAATTTTGGAGCCATTGTCACCTTTGCTATCCTTGGAACCTTTATAGCTTCTGTTGTTACTGGTGTTCTAGTGTATGTCTTCTGTTTTATCATTCACATCATTCATAATTCATAATATTACTGCATTCCCCACCTCACTATTGTAGACTCATTTGTATCTCTTCCTCTTCTCCTTGTAGTTACCTTGGCGGTCTGATGTACCTCACCTACAGACTTCCATTTGTCGAGTGCTTGATGTTTGGTGCACTTATATCAGCAACTGATCCAGTCACTGTTTTGTCCATCTTTCAGGTGATTTTTTTGCTTTACTTCATATGCCACAATTAGTTTATTACCACATGCTCAGAATTTGATGATGTGGATTTCCTATTCAAAGCACCCAAGTTGCACAAGAAACATGAAAGGTATTGAATCCTTTCAAAAAATGAAAATGAATCAATTCCTATTCTATTAGCAAGTTGTGGTTATGAGCTCCTTGACATGTCCTAGAGTTTAGACTCATATGTCCCAGGGTACCTTAACATGGCCAAGGGAACGCATGTCTTATTGATGTGGTGAATTGTAACTGTTCGTACCTTCTGAGTCTGGTTAAGGCTAGGCTTTTCTCAAGTATTGAGGCATCATTAGTTCTTGTGCATTGAACATATCAGAGTGTCTAGGTTTCTCTAATTCTGATTTTTCTTGAGTAATGAATTTTAAATGATTGGAGTGATTGCAGGAACTCGGCACAGATACGAACCTGTATGCTCTGGTGTTTGGGGAATCTGTTTTGAATGATGCGGTCAGTTTTCATTGCTCTGTATTTATAACCCATTTTGTTATGACATCATTTGGCTAAAGATTGACCATTTTTACTCAATGAAATTGATTTCCTGTGTCCTGCCGATCAACAGATGGCAATTTCCTTGTACAGGTATGCAGAGTAAATTATTCTTGTACCCAACAATTGATATGTATAAAGTTCAGGCCTAATCAGCCAGTGTTCTTCTGTGCAGGACAATGTCCCTGGTCAGGAGCCATGCATCATCTGGAGAAAACTTCTTCATGGTTATAGTCAGGTTTCTTGAGACCTTTGTCGGTTCAATGTCTGCAGGTCAATGTTTAATATCCTTGTGCAGTTTAGTATTGTTAGTCCTAATGTTTTTGTTAGCTATCATAAAATAAAAATTAACTCATTTTGCTATCTGATTGTCAAATTGGAGCTTTCACTTCTGTTAGGTTGTAATATGTACTGAAACTGCTATTAAACTTTCATCTAAAATAGTCAAGTGACTGAAGTTCAATTTGAATGGTGTGGTATTGCCAGATTACAGACCATTAAAAAGAGATCAATTTAAGTAAATAAAGGTGTTTTCTTTTATATTTAGTGAAAAAACAGCCTTTACTTTGTAATGTAGATCAACAACATTGACACTTTTTTCTCCCCTGTTTTTGCTTTGAAGTTGCTTGTGCTCTATTAGATTAATGCTCCTTTTGCGTGTGATTTGGTTTCTCCAGTTACTAATGCATTGAAATTTCTTTTCAGGAGTCGGAGTTGGATTTACTTCTGCTTTGATATCCTTTTGTTCATTACTTTTATATTATCTTTGTCAGTCTACTTTTGATAAGCTGCAGTTAGATGTATTTGGGAAACCTTAATTTTGAGAACCTTTTTAAGTATGCGGGGTTGGATATTGACAAGTGAGTGCTACTCTTATACTACTCTTTGCCAACTATGGTTTATTACTACATGTTTCGGCATTAACATTGTTGTTTCGTTATTTTTTCAGTCTTCAGAACTTGGAGTGCTGTCTTTTTGTCCTGTTCCCATATTTCTCGTAAGGATCTTCTTGACTGTTTTTTCATTATCTGTGTATAAGTTTTAAGGCTGATATGCACTTACAGGCAAATTGATTTCAAACTATTGTCTGTCAAGGTATATGCTTGCCGAAGGTCTTGGGCTCTCTGGTATTGTGTCAATATTGTTCACAGGAATGGTAATCTGAAGTACATATTTTCCTGTTTAGTTATATATATCCCCAGTAAAAACCTCTGTTATGGAAATGCATCTCTTATTTCAGGTCATGAAGCATTACACGTATTCAAATTTGTCAGAAAACTCTCAACGATTTGTTTCAGCCTTTTTCCATTTGATATCATCACTAGCAGAGACATTTGTGTAAGAGCGTTCTTTGTTGTCCTTATGTAAACTAATTTATCTGTTTCTTGATTGAAATATCTTTTTTTTTTTCCTTCGCAGATTTATATACATGGGCTTTGATATCGCTATGGAAAAGCATAGCTGGTCACATGTTGGATTCATTTTTTTCTCAATTGTATCCTCTCATGAGTTGTCAATGGTTAAAGTTCAATTATACTCTGCCAATTGAAATTCACTATTGTTCCTTAACTTAGTGTGTGATTGCTTCAGATATTCATTGGAGTAGCAAGGTATGCCTCAGTAAACCAGTCTTTGGTTACAAATTTGTTTGATTACCATCTTCAACTTCCTGGGGTATCTTTAGTGGCTAATATAACTAGTCCACTTTTGAACACCCTTAACATAAGTTGGCCATGATATTGACACAATACCATGGCTTTATATCTTTTAGTGGCTAGTATAACTGTTTCCATTTTATATCAACCTTAATATAAGTCATTGTATTTTGTTGAGATTACTGACATCTGTTTCTCATGATTTATTGCAGGGCAGCTAATGTGTTTTCTTGTGCATATTTGGTCAACTTATCTCGACCTGCACATAGACAGATACCGGTAAAACATCAAAAAGCCCTTTGGTACAGTGGTACGATATGCAGAAACCTGTTGTGATTTATTATCTATTTTATTTTTATAGTCTTTTATGAATTATTGGATTGAATAGGACTTCGAGGGGCCATGGCTTTTGCTCTCGCTCTGCAATCAGTTCATGATCTTCCAGAAGGGCATGGTCAGACTATATTCACCGCAACTACTGCGATAGTTGTTCTGACGGTACACAAACTGATTATTGTCCTTAAAATATAATGTTCTAAATGTAGGGTGAATTGATGACCTGGTTTCCCTGATTGATGACCTGGTTTCCCTGATAGATATACAGTCTCTTTTGTAGTCATGATTTCTGAACTGAATCTGTACCTAAAACTATGTAATCTCACACAGGAACTTAATTAATGATCACAAAGACAAGTTGTTTGCTCAGTTGTGGAAATATTTAAACCTTTTGTCAATGTACCATCTCTTGATTGTATGTTATTGTATCCATACTCTTGCACTTGTAGTCGTGCGTCTTAAAATGTCTGTTTCAAAAGGGAGCTAAATACTCTACAACTAATTGGTCGAAAGTTCTGTTTCTGTATGAAACATTAAAGTTTTAAAATAAGTCATGTTTTTTCAGAAAAGATGCAAACTGTCTTAGCATCTTTCAGAAATGGAATGCTAATATTTAATTGACACCTGGAATGGAATGAGGAATTAACTATATGATGTATATGTGTATATGTTTATATAAATGTAACCTTGTCCAACTAATTCTTTAGGTATTATTAATTGGAGGTTCAACGGGTACAATGCTTGAAGCTTTACAAGTTGTTGGTGATGGCCATGAGAGTACATTGAGTACATTGGGTGCAGTAAGTTCTCGAAATCTGCCAAAAGAAAGTGTATATTTATGTTTTCTTTGCTGATTGTCCGACGTTATATAATTATAGTGATAAGATCCTACGTGGATCATTCTTATTATCCAAGGATATTGTTCACTAGGAATACCCTACCCTAGAGTAAAGGGAGTCAGGACTATGAATACTGTTTACTATCACTTTGCTTCTATAATGCCACAAAGGTGCCAAGGGTTTTTGGTCCTTTACTGTCCTGCTGTTCTTTGTCTGTCAAAGGCTCAATTATGCTCTCAAGACTATCTACATGCACCCAGCTACCATGCTGATGCCGTAAGGCTCAATTATGCTCTCAAGACTATCTACATGCACCCAGCTACCATGCTGATGCCGTAAGGCTCTGGCCTACAAGGCCGTCCATGAATTTTATTCATTTTGTCATTCTAGATGGCTCTTTATTCATGAACTTGTGCTGTTAGGGCCTGATTGGTCTCTGGTTCCTGATGTCTTTTTTTTTTCCTACTAATTTTTAAAAGATGCATACAAACATGTTATCGAGTTTCTTGTTCATATGATAGGACATTTTTGGTGGGAGTCCCACTAATGGTGGTATTCTCTGTTTAGCTATTTGTAAGCAGAATTTTTTACCGCCTGAGGAAGATGGCAGGGTTTGGATTGATTATTACTAGATACTAGTTCCTTTGGAAAATAAGGATAGGGCAACCTTGAGTTTGTGTTGAGCTCTTGTTTGTGAAAGTGGGATGCATAAATTATTTTGTTTCTGATACCACATCTAGTTGGTTTATTGTTAAGGATTAAGATCATATCTCATCACATATGTGGTTTTTGAATGCTAGGGAGAAGTTTGGAGTGGTCTGTTGCGTAGATTGCCTCAGAAAGTTGTACATTAAATTTAGCTAATACCAACATTTAGGCCATACTCTGAAAGTCCTTTGTAGGTTGCCTTTCATTTATGTGCTAGAAAATTAGTACAATCCCTCACCCACCAAAAAAAAGGAATCAATTTTTAATCAACTTTTCATATAGGTAGCATCTTGGATTATGATGCTAATCTGCTTTCATGATTCCTGGTGATCATGCAACTCAACAAAGCTGACTCTTTTGGATACGTATATTCTTTTTTCAGACCTTTGATGGTAACCATGGCTACATGGCTCCTTCTTATGAAGATGATGAGGAAGAATCATCAGGGAACAGGAACAGGATCAAGATGAAACTGAAAGAATTGCACAAGAGGTAACATTTGGTTGATAAATTTCTTCATAGAGGAACCTGGTTTTCATCTTGATTTACTTTCTAAGCAGCATGTTTTTCATCCTGCAGTGCAGCTTCATTCACAGCTTTAGATCGTAACTACCTCACCCCGTTTTTTACAAGTCAGAATGACGATGAAGCAGAAGAGTTTGGTAAGATAGACTTGTGTGGATTTCTTATTTACTCTATGGGTCTGCTGTGAAGAGTTCTTACATAGTCCATGACCTGCATTCAATTTTTTATTTTCCTTTTCACTGTCCTATGAACCCAGTTATTTACAATTTTTGTTTTTTTCATCTCCTTTACAGATGAGCCGATGTCTAGCTCTTCAAGAGCAGTAGGTAGTTTCCATGGTCATGGCTAATATTCACGGTGATTCTTTAGAAGCAAAATGTTGGAAGATGGACACAACTCTGTATAGTCTTTATTAGAAAGGGTTCCCAAGCACAAATGAGGGAATTAGTAAGGCCTCTTAGAAAATATAGTTGCGCGAGGCATTACACCTAGCAGTGTACTATAGTCAAAACTTCTAATATTTTTTTTTTGCAAGTTTTTTTAATCATCTTACGCCAATAGAATGAATATAAGTACTAGCATATGCACCTAATTTTACTCATTTAATCCTCACACAAATCTGATCCTCGTTTGGAAATTGGGTAGAAATATCCTTATACCATAACTGATGTTTTGTTACTTGGACAATTTGGTTCTTAGGGAGCATTTTTAATGAGGACCTCTATAATGATGACTAGTTAAAGACTTTGGTTTATGGTTTAAAAGTTTATTTTTCAGCCTAAAACCTCTATTCTGCATAAGAACCGGCAAAATGCAACTTCAAAAGCAAAGATTCCAACCGTGGTTGGAAAACAAACATGATTAGATCAATCTCCGGCTGCAATTGCAGTTCAATTTCACCCCAAACAGTAAAAACCTAGACTAACCTTGATGGTGAGGTCAGGAGGGAGAGCCTGGGTGGTGGAGTTGTGCTTGGAGGCTCGGCGCCATGCCGATCACTTACCGGCCTCGAGAAGCACCGATCCCAATTGCAAGGCGCGATTGATGAGCTTGGTCTGATGACTCTGATTGGCGTCGGAGTCAAGGATGCGCTCGAAGGAGATATCGATGGCGAAGGGCGGCGAGTCGGAGAAGTCGAGGAAGGACTCGAGGAGGTGGTCGCGGTCAAGGAGGTTGAAGTGGTTTGGGGGTCTAGGGTTTTGGGAAGGGCAAGGTCGCTTCGCCATGGATGACGGACTGTGGAGGAGGGTATCCATAGCCGTTTCGGTGTGTCGCGGTGTCCGTGTAACATAGATTTTTTATTACTAGACGGATCCGGGTTATTTAGATCCGGTCCATGTCTTGTTCAGGCCTATATTTAAAAAAATTGAACCGTTACGACTTTCCCAAAACGGCCAACGGCTAGTTATTCCCAGATTGGCACCTGATAGCCCTGTGGAAAGTTTTCATCCCTTCCAAAAGTCGCACCTGGTAGCTGACGCGCTCTCTCTCTCTCTCTCTCTCTCTCTCTCTGATGCTCTCTTCCTCTCTCGACCAATAGCCAGGGTTGGAGAATAGCCCATTAGAAGGTGTCCTGATTGATCGACCACAGTTTTCTAATCGGGATTCGAACTGAGGTACGACGGAATATGGATCAATTGATGGTGGAAAACTTGGCATCTGGAACGGGTGAGGGAGCAGTAGCCCCTCATCCTCCGCGGCGGCCAAGGGTGAGGGAGGTGAGCTCTAGGTTCATGTCTCCTGTGGCCGGTGATCCCTTCCCCACCAGATCACCTCTTCCCAGACATCAAAATCAACAGGGTGTCTCAACTCCAAGCCAGCGGTCACGGAGGCACCTGGACTTGGAGCCCTTCCGCTGCTCCGACGAGAACAGTCCCACCCGCGCCGAGTCTCCTCTCCCACCGGATCAGCAGGCAAGGAAACAGCGTCCTGTCAATGCCAATGCCAAGCCTTTGAAAGAGAACGGAGGAGGCTCAAGACCCGACACGCCCATGGTGACTGCTAGTCTCGATAGGACTCCGTCAAGACCCAGACTCATTCAGCAACGCGTCAGTGCCACTGCAGCTGCTAAGCTCTTGAAAACTACCACCAGCGAGGCCAATATCCAGGAAGCCACCTCCAGGTGTCTTTCTGACATCCGCTCCTCTATGCCCGAAGCCAATATGTTGCCAACTGTTTCCAGTAGACAGACGAGTGAAAAAAGTTGTAACAATGGCGGTGGTTTTTCAAAAATTTCTTCTTCCCCTTGCTCCCGTTCTCTCAACTTGCCACTGTCAAGCTCCGAGCACTTACTCTTCCAGTCCGTCAAGGGCAGTGAAAAATTAGCATCTGCTTTGTCCAAGCCATGTACAAATGCAGTGAATACGGGCGGCCTCTGTCTGCCCCCAGTCCCACCATGTGCTACTGCGAAGCCAGCTTCAGAATTTAGGAAAGGAAAGAAGGAAGATGCTCATTCCTTGAGATTGCTTCATAACCGCTATTTGCAGTGGAGATATGCCAATGCAACAGCACAGGCTTCCTTGCTAGCTCAGCAGAGAGAGACTGAGGTAAGTAGATGATCGGCTATATCGTTCAAGTGATCAAGATTGAGATCCAAAGATTGCTATTCCTTTATACTTATTTTTGTTTCTGTCTATGATCTCCACAAGCGCATATGTTCAAGTAGAATCTGATTCTATTTAAGTTTAGTTATTGGATCCAATACTGATACAACAAAACAGCTTATATACCCCTTCTCATGCATTTCTGCCATCACTAATTCCTTTACAACTTGTTACTTCCAAGTGACCTTATTGATTGCACATGAATGTTCTTTGTGTGAATTTATGTATTTACCCTATTACACTTGGAATGCAACTACTTAGGCTATTTTTTTTTCTTCACTTCCTTGCAGAGAACGCTTTATTCTCTTGCATTACAGATAACAGAACTATATGATTCTGTGAAGAGAAAACGGATAGAACTTGGCGTTTTGCAAAGAACAAAGAATTTATTGACAATTCTTGAAGCGCAAGTAAGGCTATTAGCTTTAGATGATTTATTTATTGTCTTCATGACTTTATGCAGCATGTTAATTTGCATATACTTGATGAAAGACTTTGTATATCGTGTATAAGCATATTGTTATCTGCATCATCCCTTTGCCATTTATATCCATATGAAATCAGTATCTGCTAAGCAATTTCTGTAACTTAAGGTTGTATCTCAAAAGTTTGGGTTCATCACCGAATCATGAAAACAAGTTGGGCGGTAATAGTTCCCTTCCACAAAGTAAAGAGTTCAAAAATGATTTGAGCTGTATACAATTTTTTTCTTTTCTTTTCTGGGGAGGTTTCTATGACTAAGAGGTAGAGTCTGAGGTCTTTGGATAACCACCCTCTATAGCTGAACGGGTCTATTATCTTCAATGATAAGAAACAGATCCTAATTGAGTAGAAGCTCATCTTTAGTGTAATGTTATACGGTTTCCACCATCCCCAGTTATTCTGCAACTTTTAGTTGTGGAACTACTTGCGGGTGCTATCAGAGCTAATGCCAGATAATGTAGTCCACTGGCTGTAATAAAGGCTATTACATAGAGAAGCTCAAATATATATATATATATATATATATATATATATCACAGACTTTCTTTGGCTCAGTCCCTACAAACTTGATCTCCATTTTCATTTGGGTGGTGTCTGTGTGTCTGTTCTCCTTGTCAAGTCATGGTAGGGATGAGATGGTGAGATGTTTCTTTGTATTTGCATTTTTCTGCTTCTTTGCAACATGGGACTGAAAGAGAGGGCAATATTATCTTGGTATGCACTGAGGGTAGTGCACATTTCTCTTCTTTTTCCCCGAAAAAAATTACTTCCACTATAGTGTTGAGAAACCATTTCCTGTTTTAGTGTACCTGAATCTTGCTGTTCATATTAAGAAATAGAAGTAGCCTACATTTTAATGTACATATTCTGGTGCACTTACTGGTGTTTGTAACATGTGTATTATAGATTCCATATTTGGATCAGTGGTTTTCTCTTAAAGAGGACTATTTAATTTCCCTGGCAGAAGCAACACAAGCTTTGTTGAACGCATCACTTCGGCTTCCAATCAGTGCCAATGTTAAGGTATAATTTCCTTGTTTAGTTATAGCTGTTCAACTTGTGTTTCTTATATTTTGTTCTCTCATGGTTCCCCTGACACAATAGATACTTTGTAGGCTAATAAACAAGAGGTAGAAGAGGCACTGAACTCAGCAATGGACGTCATTGAGAAAATAGTTTTCCATGTTCAGCAATCTATGCCAAAGGTAAAACGACTCCCTCCCGGGTATTATTTATTTTCTACACAAAAAGTGAATGACTGTATTTGACATTGTGGTAGTGTTCATAAGAACTCTAACTTAATTTCATCGAGTAAATTTTTTGAACTGCACTGAGTTGGGTACTTGATAACATATATGTAGTAATGTTGAATTTAGAGTAAATTCACTAAATTTATTTATGAAAAGAGCAAGTTTTTCAAAGATAATTGATTGAATGAAATGAGAAAACGGTTCGGTTCATAAAGTGCAGAATCAAGTTTCCTTAAGTAAAATGTTTGTAGACTATTGTATATATGGGTTTGCCTCTTCCAAACTTAAAATTTATGACAACGACTTTTCTCATTTAGGCAGAGGAAACAGACCATTTAATTTCAGAACTAGCAAGAGTGGTTGGTGGAGAAAGAACTCTCGTTGAAGTATGTGGAAATTTGTTATCCAAGACATATACGACACAGGTTTGCCACACCTCAATACTGCTTAATTACTATGTCATCCTTGTATGTTACTAGGCTATGATTTTGTGATGTTTCACCATTGTTTATGCTCATGATAGTATCTATCTCTTTAACTCTGACTGTATCATTATCAGTTTACCTCATTATGAGAATGTCATACTTACAATTCTTGGCTTTCAGGTGGAAGAGTGTAGCTTAAGGGGTCATATAATCCAGTTGAAACAACATATCTGAGCATATAATCCAATTGAAACTACATTGTTGAGTGAGCAATTTAATCCAGAGTGTAACAACGTTGCAACTGGGTGAGCAATGAATAAGTTCTTGCTGCATGTCATTTGTGCTAGCCAGGTGACTAATGGTGAGCAATGAATAAGTTCTTGCTGCCTGTCATTTGTGCTAGCCAGGTGAATAGTGTGATTTAGGGATATACATACGTGATTCTTCAACAAAACTAGTGAAGTCCTTAATTCTACTTTTCTTTGCAAGGAAAGTAATATATTCATTTTATTTTATTTTATTACTGTACTTTGTAAAGGCTACATCAGGGTTTTAGCCATTGTTTTCATTTTCCAAATGCAAAGGAACTATTTCTAGGTAATGATTTATTTCTTCATTTTTTTTTTGTTTAAAGAAAAAAGATAATGATTTACTTTTTGATATATTGGAACATGTTTAAGAGGATATATCGATTAATAACTATAATATTATTCATTGATAGAAATGTTTATTTATAGACATTACATAGAATCTCCCGAATGATCTAGAAGTTCTATCAATATACTGTAATCTATTTTAATAAAGAAATAACTAGGACATAAAAGTAATTTTCTTAAACACTTAATCTTGTGTCGTGTGTCTAATACTACGACATAATGCATGTGATGTTGCCTTATTAAAAACCCTATCAAGTAAAATAAAAACCTCGCGGGCAAAACAAAAGACTTGGACGAAGGAGAAAAAGAGTACAACGTACCATAACATGTGATGTAGACTTCCCTGATGTCTACATAACGACTCCCCCTGATTAGTAACTCAAGGAGTTCAAATAAACGACATGTACCAATGCTCTTCACATGTTTCTCAAAAGTAGATTTGGATTGAGACTTGGTGAACATATTTACTACATTATCCTCATAACTCACCTAGTTCACTTGAATATTCAAAAATTGTTATTGCTGCTGATGGAAATTCGACAAGATATGTTTAGTATTATCACCCTTAATGAAACCTAACTTCATCTGTTCAATGCAAGCCTCATTACCTCATAGATGCAAGTTGGTTCAGTCGTAGTAGATGTTAATCCACTACACTCTCAAATATGATTCACTACAGACTAAAACCAAACACATTTTCTAACTCGACAATGCCAGCTTTGAGTGGGGAGGGAGTGATTGGAGCATGGAAAGGGATTGCTTATGCTTTGGAAGGGATATATAACAGAGAAGAGGGTTTGGTAAAGGGTGTGTTCTGGAATGTACGCAGTACTCAACGTACTGCGGGTGTCTGCTCCACGTGTCAAGTATTGATTGGAGAAGTTTTGGCGCATGGAGAAGACGACTCTCGCTGATCCTCCCTCCGCGAACGGGGAAGCTTTGCAGCGGGTTCGTTCGCCTCTCCTCGCCCGTCTCCTCGCCCGTCTCCTCGCCCATCTCCTCCTCGCCTAGCCCGTCTCGCCTATCCTCTCCTCGCCTCGCCTCTCCACTCTCGCTGATCCTCCCTCCGCGAACGCGGAAGCTTTGCAGCGGGTTCACCTCGCCTCGCCCGTATCACCTCACCTCTCCTCTCCTTGCCTCGCCTCAGCCGTCTCTCGTCGCCTCTCCTTGCCTCGCCTCGCCTCTCCACTCTCGCTGATCCTCCCTCCGCGAACGCGAAAGTTTTGCAGCTGGTTCGCCTCGCCTCGCCTCGCCCGCCTCGCCTCGCCCAACTCGCCCGTCTCGCCTCGCCCGCCTCGCCTCACCTCGCCTCTCCTCGCCTTGCGAATTCGATCGGTTGCTGAGGGAAACAAAACCAATCCACGCGAGATGCGCGGTTGGCGCGTGACCGCTTGACTTTGTCAAGTGACAGCCGCAGTATCGGGAGTACTGCGTACACAACAGCCGTTCCCTTGGTAAAGATCAGAAACTTGAAAGGTCTAGGCCCGCCTAGGCAAATCTAAGCGGCCTCTAAACGGGTCTAGAAGGGTAGTTAGACTACAAAGATAATAATATCACCGCCATCAGATCATTACTTGCAGCATTGGAGATTGAAGCAACTCATACGTGGTGGCATGTACACCAAGGAGCCAACATGTATGAGGATGTTTTTGCAAGTGAAAACAAGGTTGCTCGAATTGTGCGGTCTAACAAGAGATATGTTGGACCTTGGTTTGCTTCTCCGAAGTCAAAAGAGTGCAGGCTTGCAATTCAGGTGCTGCCGATTTCGAATGGTAATATTGGAAGTTAAGATTTCTGATATCTTAACTTTAAATGTTAGGAATTTTAAATTTAATAATTTTGACACTTTTAACAATAAACTTACGTAACCACCATAAGTGATCGAGTTGGTAAGAGTGTTGGTGTGGAACTCCCATACCAGGTTCTAATCCTACAATTTATTTTTAGTGGTTAGAAGGAAAAAAACGTTTTGACATGATCCTTCGTTACCAATTAGTCTCTGCCCATAAAACCGACTCAAAAAAAAAAAAACAATAAACTTACGTCGGGGTCACGTGGTAGGCATGCTCTGCATAAGAATCACCGGCCTATATGCCACATTGCCACGTGAGATTCTCATTTCTCAATAGTCTCTCAGCTCCTCGGCTATGGTCCATAGAACATAGAGGTTTCAGCTACTCAGCTCTCGCAGCTCTCAGACGAGAACCCCAGCTCTGGGTCTCGGCAGTATGAATGCACTTACCCTCTGTCACCATAACTATAATATTCATATCAATATCCACCATCATTTCTCAGCGTCGGCGAAGCCCAATTGGCCCAAATTGTTGTCAGTTCCTCATCCCCAAAACCATGGCACTAGTACAAGGCCTTCGTCCCTGCTAATCGAGACGGTGGAAGGCCAAGTTGCCGCTGATTCCGAGCAAGCTCCTTCATCCGTTGCTCGTCGTCTCATTCTGCTTCGTCATGCCAAGAGTTCCTGGGAAGACCCCTCGCTAAAAGGTATTTCAATCTTTTAATTTTTGTTATTGATTTGTTTAGAGATTTGAATTCTGGTGTGGTTGTAGATCACGATCGACCCCTGAGTGGAGAAGGACAAGCGGATGCTGTCGAAATCTCTCACAAGCTCCAACAGTTGGGCTGGGTTCCTCAGCTTATTTTATCCAGGTGATTCAATCACAATTTGCCTTTTTAAAACTAGTTCGTATTTCTTAGCTCCCGTGTTTTTGCTGCAGCAATGCACTGCGAACCAGGGAGACTCTTAGAATAATGCAGCAACAAGTGAAAGGCTTCTTGGAAGCTGAGGTCCATTACTTTTCCAGCTTTTATTCCATTGCCGCCATGGATGGGCAGACTGCTGAGCACCTTCAACGTATTATCTGCAACTATTCAAGGGATGACATACTCACGGTCATGTAACCTTACCTCACTCCGTACTCTTGTCTTTTCAAATATGCGTTTTAATTATAATTTTCTTTTCAAATTTTTTTTCTCAATAACACTAGTCTCCGAAACCGATCATGCGTTTGGGTAAAAATATGCAAAGTTATTGATATCAGTATGGATTTTTGACTACTAGAAATTTTTTTTTTTTGGCTCTCGTCTCAAGCCTAAAAATCTAGGTAAAAGTGGACATGCTTAGTATATGAGTTTAACTAATGTTATTGATCCAAAAGAATCAAATATAAGAGTTAAACATGCAGTGAACATCTAGATTGTTAATTACCATATGTCCATACCAATTACCACAACTGTACCATGTCAATAATTTAGTCTTCACGGAAGTTTCTTCCCTCACAGAGCATGGTCCGCATGGGGAGAAGTTTTCCGCCTGGTTCTCAAGGAGAAAGAATCCCAACGGGACGTTAAGTTAAAATATGTATTTTAATAAACGAAAGACTTTTATATTATGATACCAGTTACAGCTTGCTTCTCATAACCTCATTTGTCGATTAAGAAAATTTCAATTGGCACTCCCCAAAAGTCATTGTGTGTGCTAAAAAATAACCGAGTTTGGAATGATACTCACAAAATGAATGTAGAGAGTTTCCTTTTGAAAAAAGAGAAAACATTAGTAATTTAATATATTTTGCAACATACAGGTGTATGGGACATAATAGGGGTTGGGAGGAGGCAGCATCAATGTTGACAGGTGCCTCCATAGAACTGAAGACTTGCAACGCTGCTTTGCTTGAAACTACTGGGAAATCTTGGGATGAGGTTGGTCTCTTTCATTCTGTTATTATTTAATTGTTGTACTTGAGTACTTCCCTTTTACATGCTATATGTCAACTTATTGTGCATGCTTAACATAAGAATCTGTGGAAATTATAACTTTGACATTGCAAGACACACGGCCACATTAATGTAGAGCCGGAGGATATTCTAAGTTGCTCTTCCCTCATCATAATTTTCTTGAATAATAAAACGTTAGGAGGGGTAATCGGCAAGTGAGAGGAAGCAGATCTTTTAGGGCCAATTTGGTTCATGACTGAAATATAATTTCAAACTTAACCTCTATTTTTTAAAGTTGGTTTTGAATTCGGGGTCTAAATTTCTTGAAATTGCATATGACATTTGGTTTTATTGTCTGCCGTTTCCAAAATACATATCCAGAATTTCTTCATGTTACATACAATTCAACCAATTGGTCATACCCTCGGAAAATGTTTGGTATTGAATATGAAAATTGGCCAATGTCCCTCAGAAGAAAGACAGAAAAAATTCAACAAATTGGTCATGAGAATATTGGTACCTCCGAACTAAGAATATAATACCTTGTTTGCTGCGAGCATTCATGCCTACCAAACACTTTTGAGAGAGCTCTTAAGCCGAGTCTTTGGACATTGACACTTGTCCAGAAATATTGACCTGAACCTCAAACATACTGTACACTTGTGTCCTAGGATATTCTATCCTTAGCAGTTAGTACTGATGCCTAAAGCCTACTAGAAATTTTCTAGTCTTTTGACGCTTGATTAATTTTTTTTTATATTTTATTTTAAATAGAAAGTCTAAGATCATTATCTCCAACCTGAAGTTAAGGACTTCTCCATGCTACTTTCCTTTTTCCTCCTATAGTGATTTATGCGACAAGACAAGCAAAGGTTGACAGGTATTTCACACTCTCATATAATTGTCTATATCTCGTATGAGTATGTTCTGATTTGCATATGTTCATTGCTCCAGTCATATTTCATTGAATGGATCTACTAGAATGAGTATTACATAGCGTTTATTGCGTCCGTTTTGGTCATACTATTTTGGTGTAAAGTCTCTCTTGAATTTTCTTTCATAATGAAGATGGTGTCTTCTTATTGCAGGCATTTGCTTTGGCAGGACATGGGGGGTGGAAACTGCAAGGCATTGTGAAACCAAGTTAGCCTATAAGAGCCACGACTTCTAACACATTCATACTAGTAGAAACTTTGCAAGGTAGGCAGGAGCCAGGAAGCACGGTTGCCATCTGATACGGAAGTTATCCACGGTGGCTTTTCAGTGACCAAAGATTGTTACATTTGTTAACGATAAAAGTTTTGTGATTTGTATATTCACTGATAGGTAAATGTAGGTCTCATTTTGTTCAATATAAAGAATATGAGTGCAGCTATTGAGACCTCTAAATTTGCTCACTAGACCTCACTCTATTGTGAATTATTAAATGACATATATATCCTCATACACAGTGACTATTAAAGACTATAATTATACAAAAGGAAACATTATATTTATTCTCTCTAGACTTTCCAATTCAATAATAATTAATTACATTCTTTATTATGTTCCTTATATATTTTTGTTTTTCAATTTCTTTTTATTAAAGCATATATATATATATACAGTTTTTCTCAGCCACAAACGTTCGCACCAATGGTTTTTGTGTGGATTTTCATTTTTGCACCACTTTTTGATCGAATTTCCTCATCTTCATCGTCTAGTATCTAGATAATATTGTGTAGATCATCTCTGTAAAATTTTAGCCAATTTAGTAATCGTCAAGGCCTTTAAAACTGCGTTTTTCTGTTATAAACATGAACCGTTCATGTTTAACAAAATTCAGTCCGTCCATTTGTTTTTCGAGTTTAAGGGCCTTAACGATTACCAACTTGGTTGAAATTTTACAGAGACGATCTACACAATATTATCTAGATACTAGACGGTGAAGATGAGGAAATTCGATCGAAAAGTGGTGTAAAAATGAAAATCTGCACCAAAGCCAAGAAGCCCTATATATATAGTTCATAAGAGCTAAAATAATGATCAAATATCGATCATGTGACATAAAATTTTGTATTATCATACATGTTGAACGCATTTGAGGAGAAACCAACGGAAATCTTGAACAATTAGTCATGGAAAAATTGGAAAGCATGATAGGTGAAGAAGTGAAATAACCCGTGCCTCACACACGGGCCGAAGACTAGTTAGCTAGCTGGGCCTTACAAGCCAGTGGGGGCCCATTGTTTAAGCACCCCCCCCCTCCTTTGTTAGGGGACCTAGGGAAGTCACTCCGAAAGCGCTGCTGTGTTAAAATGCTGGTTGCACTTAGAAGGCGGCTATGCTCTTCCGTCTCCTCTATTGAGTTGATCAAAGTTTATACGGCAAGTAGAAGTATTGGCTCTAGTAGTTGTACCGAGGTGGCAGCTAATGTTGCACAAGATTGTTCCTCATCTGAGTCTAAAATTGAGAATGGGCCGTTCGCCTCCCCACCCGTCAGGAATATACTCAGACGACGACGTTTAGGTATTCGGAGGAGCAGGAGCACAAGGGATACGGATGCCATAGAGCTGGCATTGGACTCAGTCGTGAAGATTTTTACTGTGGCGAGCAGCCCTAACTACTTCCTGCCCTGGCAGAACAAGTCCCAACGAGAGACCATGGGTTCCGGTAATCTACTCTCAGTTTATTTTGTTTTTGTTAAATTTTTATTTATCTAAACCTTATTTTGGATTAACTAAATCATATACTGCCTTTAGTTTTACTTGCATAATCCACTCTTACTCGGAGATATTATTATTATCCAGGGTTTGTAATTGCTGGCAACAAAATTCTTACAAATGCTCATGTAGTTGCTGATCATACCTTTGTACTTGTAAGAAAGCATGGCTCTCCTACCAAGCATAAAGCGCAAGTTGAAGCTGTTGGTCATGAATGTGATTTAGCCATTTTAAGTGTTGAAAGTGATAAGTTCTGGGAGGGTATGAATCCCCTTGAGCTAGGAGATATTCCTTTACTGCAAGAAGCCGTTGCTGTTGTTGGATATCCTCAAGGTATCAATGAAATTACTATTACCACTCTGTTTATTTTATATCAGATCCAATTAATAGATCAGTGAACTGAATAAATGAAGTTAAACGAAACATAGAATTCGTTTCAGTGTTTAGAACCATATCCTATCAGAACATAACAGAACAGTTCTAATCAATAAATAGTGTTTTATAATCTATTCCTCATTTTCTTCATACTGCAGACATATCCATTCATGTCTCTCATATGTACAATTTACTTCAGTCCATCTTCTGCATTATCTACACCAAGTCCACAAATTGCCAGTTAACGCTACCTTATGCACACCTGTAGAAGGAATGTTTTACTCTACCATAGGCTATCAAATGGCTTTATGAGGAAATAATCATCTGATAACATTGTTACATTTTCTTTCTTTTTTTAATGCACGATCATGTATAATCATCACTTTAAGATAGGAGTGGAAGATTATTTATGCTTCAAAAATTAAACAATTCAATTGGATTCTTTCTAGCAACTAATTCTGATAATACTCTTAGTACAGTTTTATTTGCTTTTTTTTCCCTACTAGAGAGTCGCATTAAAATTTTATCAGTTGGAACTGGTATGCAAGAGAAATATATTAGTTTTGGGCCTTTGGCCTTGATGAACTAATGAACTGCCAATGGTTTATAAAATAATAAATCGTCCACAATTTTTATAGAGAGACGAATTCTTTCAATAATCAAATTCATTTTATGGTCAATTCTGTTAGAGTTCAATTTTTTCTGAATCATCAAAATATCAAGACTCATTTCTCCCTTCTGACGTCTTTTTCATGTATTTATTTTTTATGCGGGTCTTTAGAAGGGGAGTTCAAACTCTCATATACATGCTGCTGTCATGATAGTAGAATAACACATGACGGAGAAGTGTTCTGGTCTCTAGTAACAAATACTTTCAGCTTTCTATGTTGAGAATGGTCGCGGATGATACAGATTGGATCCTCATGGCTGTTTTGCTACTGAAATTAAATCTTAGTTGCACGAAATATGAAATAAGGCTCATTAAACACAGCTACTTGACGATAAATTTAAACAATTAATTGTTTTCCCAATGATGCCACAACTGTTTTTTTCTTTCTTTTCTTTTTTCCATTATATGCTTGGATGAACGCTTTTGCTTCTCTCAATATTACCTTGAACATTTGCTTCTTTACTTTATTTTCCTTGTGTGTGCCTTTATCTAGGCAATCAGTATAAGATCCAGCCTGAATTTTTTCTTTCAATGACTTAATAGGGGAAGCATGGTGTACGCAAGAAAATTTTGTAGAATTAATTAATGCTTTGGTTTTGGCCACAGGTGGGGACAACATCTCTGTTACTAAGGGCGTTGTTTCCAGGGTTGAACCTACACAATATGTTCATGGTGCAACCCAGCTTATGGCAATACAGATTGATGCAGCAATAAATCCGGGGAATAGTGGTGGCCCAGCAATCATGGGAAGTAAAGTTGCTGGTGTTGCTTTTCAAAACCTTTCTGGTGCAGAGAATATTGGGTGAGTCATATTCTGGTTCAGATTGCCAGTTATGATTTTCATAGCAGTTTAGGGTAGGTTTACTTTTACAATCGTTACCTTTAGCTGAACATGTTGATTATTCTGTGGCAGCAAACAACACAAATACTACTTTGGCCCTCATGACTTGATCTTTGTCTTAAATCTGAAAATTAATCAAAGATCTGTAGCCTATAAATGATGCATTATTCCACTTGTCTATTTGAATTTCTTATTTCAACTAGAGGCATAAATTCATTACCTAGTATCTTTTAGTCTAATTTAAGCATTTGCTTCCTGGAACCTTGTTATTGTGTCAGGGTATTGTTCATTTCGGCTAACACTTCTCTATCTTCCTTCGTTGGACTTTCCAGTTATATAATTCCTGTTCCTGTAATAAAGCATTTTATTGCTGGAGTTGAAGAAAGAGGTAAATATGTTGGATTCTGCTCTCTAGGTTTGTCATGCCAGCCTACTGAAAATGTTCAACTCCGGAACCACTTTCGCATGAATCCTGATATGAATGGGGTACTAGTGAGCAAAATCAACCCTCTTTCGGATGCCCACAAAGTCTTAAAGAAAGATGATATTGTTCTTGTCTTTGATGGAGTCCCTGTAGCCAATGATGGAACAGGTTGTCACTGACTATCCGTACTACAATAACTTTTTTCTTTTGTATGGGTCTGGTTCATGCTGTACCGAAAGTAGTGCCACTGTCAACTAAAAGTCACGCTGCCAATGTTGTGCATCATTTGCATTGTCTGACGTGTTACTTCCAACCAAACAGTTCCCTGAGTTACAAAGTCACTCTTATGAGGAGTGTGGTTTCTAAGATCTACTAATAAAAGACTTGTACAGAGATACTATTAAACAAGCAAATCTACTTGAAAAGCATTTTCAAATAGGGACTTATTATCATGATCACTTAGGTATTAAGAAAACAACATACAAGTATCAGCAGGTGGTGTCACTAGGGAAGGATCCCCAACATGTTCATTAGGTTGGACAAGGCTTTACTTTTTATTTAATGTAAAATATCATGATCTTATGAACACACTGTTCATTGTTAGCATGCCGGAGAATCTTTTCTTTTGTTTTCAGTTATTTGTTTTTCTTTTCATGATTTTAATCTTTAGTATGATTTCAACACAATGCAGTTCACTTCAGGAACAGAGAGCGGATAACATTTGATCATTTGGTTTCCATGAAGAAACCCAATGAAACAGCTGTAATTAGAGTTCTGAGGGATGGCAAAGAATATGAATTCAGTATCACCCTTCAACCTGTAAGTCACGGTACTATTGTTGCATGCTTACTTGATTTAGTGCGTTTTCTATCATGAAGAATAAGTATAAGCTTGGCGTCCTGTGGAGTTGCATTAAATTTTTATTTTATTTCTATTTTCTCTCGTGCAACTTAAATAGACTGACTAATTTGTTTAGGAAAAGAAAAACTCTTTTGAAACAAAAATGTCAAGAAATTTATGTACCATATCATTTATCCAACAGCTGTTAGCCTGGCCATGGTGAGAGTGGATGCTGATTAGTTGGTATTATAAGTGCAACAAAAATGGAAAGTTGGTTGTTCACTTGCTTGTAAACTCTCTTTGTTTGAGATATGTTCTGTTTAAAATGTTTATTGTTTGGTGTTCCCTACTTTATATATTCTGGCTGAACTTTATGGTGGTTGGGAAAGATTTTAAGGAACTCAAGTGTGGTCAAGAACGTGGGGATTCACAAAACAATATCAGGATGGTGTTCCATAGATCTCAGTTTGTCTTAATAAGTTGATTAGATACTTGTACATGTGATCTTTGTTAGATTATTTCATGATTGATTGTTCCTTAGAGTTATAGATGTCCTGATTTGGTCATTTACCTTGTGACACTTGTGGCATCCAGCTTCTTGTCTATTTCATCACTCTTTGCTATGTTTCAAATGAAGTTCATTGTTTGTACTAATAAAGGAGACAAAAGCAACAGAAGATTGGTGATATTTGACACTAGCCAGTTTCAGAAAACAATATTATTATTATTATTATTATTTTGTAAACTCACTGTAGTAAATGCAACCAAATGGATTGTGTTATGCTGTCATTATGCATTTTGGATTTAGCTTTTATGCTTATAAGTTGCATGAGTTATAAATGCAATCTTCTTGCACTAGTAATGAAGATGACATAAGAATTTAAAAAAATTAAGATGACATAAAAAGATGAGTAGTTGTTTGATCAGTAATGAAAATCTTCTTTCCCATGCAATTTATAGTTACTTTATTGTTTTATTATCATATGTTCAATTATGCAGTTACAACCATTATTTCCAAGTTCACCAGTTCTTAAAAATAAAAACCATTTGTTCCAGTTTACCAGTTCAATTATCTTCCTAGTTCATCAGTTACTTTATTGTGAACTCACTAAAGTATCAACGTAACTGTATGAATTGTGTTGTGATGTCATTATAAATTTTTGATTTAGCTTTTATACATGTAAATGCTTGAACTCCCTCTTCTTGCTTGGGTAACGAAGATGACATATAAAAAGTTGAGTGGTTGTTTCATCAGCAATGAAGATCTTCTTCCCCATGCAATTTATAGTTACTTTATGGTTTTATTTATTATATATTCAATCATGCAGTTACAACCATTAGTTCCAGTTCATCAGTTCGATAAAGTTCCTAGTTATTACATTTTTGCCGGTTTGGTCTTTGTTCCACTCACTCAACCTTACCTTCATGAGTATGGAGAAGACTGGTATAATACTTCACCTCGTAAATTGTGCGAAATTGCGCTGAGGGAATCACCTAAAAGAGCTGGTGAACAATTTGTCATCCTATCTCAGGTCTGCTATAGTTTTTGTTATTACTTTTTATATTTCTGTTTGTTATTTTTGTGTTAAAGCAGTACTTTTGTATGTTCGTTTCACTACTATGGGTGCGGCTATTGTCATCCCCTACTGTATACTTATCTCACCCTACATATGTTTTAATTATCAAAATGCTATATTGCCCTAATGCAAAATGACTGATAAAGGCAATAAAATGGATCATCATATGCTTTAATTAATATAAACATATTAGCTATTAGAATTTCATTTTTATTATATTCTATTAGAATTTCATCTTCTCAACACAGAAAATCCAGATCTCAATTTTCTCCAATTTCTTCAGTCTCTTTGTTTGCTTCCTATGCCTCAAAACTTCAATTCAAGACAAAATCAATTCAATTTACAACGCATTACTATACTTATATAATTAATTAATTGATAAATACAATTCCTGTTTTATATAAACTAGTGGATACTCAATATCATTGATTCCTCTCTAAAACATTCAAAGAGGTAGAATTTAGGTTCATATAGCTCATCACTTTGGGTGTGGAATGGAGCTATTAGATTCAATTTTGGAACTGATGATGCTATGAATCTAAAGTCTTCATCTCTGCAACACCCAAATATTATAAAAAAGAAAAGAAATCAGCATCATCCTCTTCCTTCATTGAACTGAGTTTGACCTATATAGATCACTCTTTTACCAAAATACCATAAATTTTGTTCTTTCCATTTTCTAACTTTGGTAATTGATCTACTTTAGTGTAAGCCTAATAATCTTCTGGATCTGGATCCAGTTCCCAGATAGACATTTTTGTTAACAGGATCGATCCCACAACATAAGAACTCGCTATTAAAAGAACAACAACATAAGAACTCAAAATAAGTAGTACTTTAGCAACCATATAAAGGAGCTCCTCCTCAAAATACATAACCGAAATTGAAAAAGACAGTAACTTTTGTAAAGTACTGTTGCTTTAAACTTTTTTTTGATTATGTTATGATAATTTTAACTTTGGTAAAAGAACGATTTAAATTTTCCATGGATACATTAGAATACATGACTATCTGTTATTACTTGTTTTGTATTCATAAATTCCTCATTGTGTTGACCGTGTACACACATGGATGTAGATGTGTCAATGTGTCATGCTTGTTTTCAAATAAAAATCCTAACTATGAAAAAAAGAAAAAAATCGACATGAAAAGATTAATTGCGGCTGTATGTCCTATATTAATTAGCAGAACTCTTTTTCATTCAGCTAGGTAGGGTAATCTGAATTGTAGTTTTCATTGGTTCAGGTACTCATGGATGACATCAATGCTGGATATGAACGTCTTGCTGAGCTACAGGTATGAGCAAATCTCTCAGTTACTGCAACAGCTGTTATATCACTTAGTTTTAGTGTTGATTGTTATTATAAATGTTTCCTGAGGTTAAAGCATACCACAGAAGATGAGAACTTACTGATGCACTTTTTAATGTGTCTGGTGGAATATATTGTGGCAGGTTAAGAAGGTTAACGGGAAAGAAGTTGAAAATTTGAAACATTTATGCCAACTTGTCGAAAGCTGTAGTGAAGAGAGCGTGCGTTTTGACTTGGATGATGATAGAGTTGTTGTGTTGAACTATAATTTAGCAAAAGTTGCGACTTCTAAAATTTTGAAATGCCACAGGATACCCTCTGCGATGTCAAATGATCTTGTAGAAAAATAAAATAGCTTGCAAACTCCTTTTGCTAATCCTGTGATTTCCTCACACCTCTACCGATAAATT
The DNA here is from genome assembly GCA_034370585.1 of Fragaria x ananassa. Taxonomy (NCBI): domain Eukaryota; kingdom Viridiplantae; phylum Streptophyta; class Magnoliopsida; order Rosales; family Rosaceae; genus Fragaria; species Fragaria x ananassa. The sequence goes on along the minus strand of CP139765.1, from coordinate 22,988 downwards.
GAAGGGCATGATCTTCCTCATAATATCTTGTTGCTTGTACAAGGCTTGAAACTTTTAGGGTGGGACTTCTAAAGCTTTTTATGTTAATTTTTTCATTACTGGCTTTTATATAGTTTGACACCCTAGTATGTGGTTTATTGCGCAAATATATCACTTGAACATTTCTGGCCATGAAATTAAGGTAATGCGCAACATTGAGGCTTTTGGCCTTGGGCACATTGACTTTGCTGTAAAGATAGTGCTGCGAAATATGCGGAACCAGGGTAGCTGACCTGCCGTACCTCTTTGCAGCGCCACAGCTGCCACCAGTTCGATCTAGGAGGTGAATCCAGCATCGCCCGTCCGATCTAAGAAGTGTTCCATCTTGCTTTCTGCACTCAAATTGCTGGTTCATAAACATCGTTATCTTTCACAACCCATTGCAACGCGGATGTTTAGCTTTACTGTATAATGGTCTATATTCATACAAGGATCCGGTCATCCGGTGAGTGAGACTGAAACTAATAGATTCTATATCAATGCCATGATTCGAGACGTGCACGACATCTGGTTCAGACTTTTATGGCCATCCCGGACCGGACAAAGACAAATGACATGGGATTTGCTTCGTTCCTTAACGCGGTGGCCGAGGGAGCTTTCCCTTCTCAAGGTTAGCGTGAGGGCTAGACTCTTCGGCTGTCCACGTCCACCACCACAAAGCCAAGCCAACCAGGCTCTGATACCAAGAATTGCTAGGCTGATAAAACAAACTCTTATAACTGATAGAATACACTGGCTGTTCCAAGGAATCACCAAGGAGAGTAAAACTCACCACTTTTTGAAATCCACCTAAAGATAAGAGTTGAAACAACATTTTGATCTTCATCGTTCTGTGAAACCCCTTAAAACACAAATTGAAGGTCATATTAAGGTTTGAAATATTTTAAGAATGAAAAAATCATGGGTCGAACAAATGTGAAATAACCACTAAAATCGTGTGCTATTGCAAGAGTTTTGCCTCATAAAGAGCTGAATTTGAAGCGACGGTCTATACCTTAAATCTTTATAAAAATTATCCAAAAACTCGTGTGCTATAGTAAGGGGTTATGCTTCATATATGATTGAATTTGAAGTGACTATGTATACCTTAATCTTTATCAAAACAAGGTACCTCAATGCCTCAAAAAATAACTAATCTGATTGTGATTTTTGAGTTCCCTTAGTTCGAGAAGTACATAGAAATCATGATTTGATAATAGAAATAGTCTGGTTAAATAATAAAAACTGAGTGTTATAACATGTACTAATAGAAATAGTACTAAACTGAGTGTTAACCGAAAAATCCATGTGCTATAACAAGGCTTTTTAGGTGAAACAAAGCAAAACTCATATTCACAATTCTAATTGAGATTTTCGAGTTTCGACAGTTCGAGAACTACTTGGAATTCTTGATTTAATAATTAAATAGTTTGGTTAATAAATAAGAACATTCAATTTTGATCAAAAAAAGTAAAAAACCATGTGCAATATAACGAGGGATTTTGGGCTGATATCAAACAGGCCTCGTATACACTAATCCAATAAAGATTTTCGAGTTCCGTCAGTCCGAGAAGTACCTAAAAATGATGATTTAATAATATAAAAAGCTTTCAAATATAAAAACACTCAGTTTTAACCAAAAAACCGTGTGTTATAGGTTTTGGTCCAAAATCAAGTGGAACTCGTATACACTAATCGGATTAAGATTTTCGCGTTCCGTCTGCTCGAGAGGTATTTACAAATGATGATTTAATAATAAAAAAAGTTTGGTTCAAAAATAAGAACATTCAATTTTGACCCGAAAAACCTTGTTATAGCAAAGGGTTTTGGGCCGAAATCAAGCGGAACTCGTATATACTAATCAAATTGAGATTTTCGGGTTCCCTTAGTTCGAGAAGTTCTCAGAGATGATGATTTGGTAATAGAAAAAATTTTGTTCAAAAATAAGAATAATCAATTTTGACCGGAAAAACCGTGTGCTATAGGAAGGGGTTTAGGGTCGAAATCAAACGGAACTCGTATACACTAATCCAATTGAGATTTTCGGGTTCCGTCAGTTCGAGAAGTTCTTAGAGATGATGATTAAGTTTGGTTCAAAAATAACAACAATCAATTTTGACAAAAAAACTTTGTGCTATAACAAGAGGTTTTATGCTAAAATTAAGCGAAACACGTATACACTAATACGATAGATATTTTCGCATTCCGTAAATTCGAGAAGTATCTCAAAATGATGATTTGATAATAGAAAAAGTTTGGTTCAGAAATAAAAACATTTAATTTTTACCGAAAAAACTGTGTGCTATAGCAAAATTAAAGGTTTTATACTGAGTATACACTAATCGGATTGAGATTTTTGCGTATACACTAATCGGATTGAGATTTTTGCACTAATCGGATTGAGATTTTTGCGTTCCGTCTGCCCGAGAGGCACTTAGAAATAATGATTCGATAATAGAAAAAAGTTTGGCTAAAAAATAAGAACATTCAATTTTGATAGGAAAAACCGTGTGCAATATATAGCATTTGGGTCGAAATCAAGGGGAACTCGTATACACTAATTCAATTGAGATTTTCGGGTTCCGTCAGCTTGAGAAATTCTTAGAGATGATGATTTAATAATAGAAAAAGTTTGGTTCAAAAATAAGAACATTCAATTTTGACCGGAAAAACCATGTCCTATAACAAGAGGTTTTAGGCTGATATCAAGCAAGTATCACATACATTAATCGGATTAAGATTTTCGTGTTTCGTTTGCTCGAGAGGCACATAGAAATGATGATTTAATAATAGAATAAGTTTGGTTCAAAAATAAGAACATTCAATTTTCACCAGAAAAAACATGTGGTATAGCAAGGGGTTGGCGCCGAAATTAAGGAGAACTTGTATACACTAATCTATTAGCGATTTACGGGTTCCATTAGTTCGAGAAGTTCTTAGAGATGATAATTTGATAATAGAAAAAGTTTGGTTCAAAAATTAAAAAATTCAATTTTAACCTGAAAAACCGTGTGCTATAGGAAGGAGTTTTAGGTTGAAATCAAGCGGATCTCGTATACACTAATCCAATTGAGATTTTCCGTTAGTTCGAGTAGTAGTTAGAGACAATAATTTGATAATAGAAAAAGTTTGGTTCAAAAATAAGAACGTTCAATTTTAACCGGAAGTGGTTTTGGGCCGAAATCAAGCGAAATTCGTATACACTAATCTAATTGAGATTTTCGGGTTCTGTCAGTTCGAGAAGTTCTTAGAGATGACGATTTGATAATAGAAAAAGTATAGTTCAAAAATAAAAACATTCAATTTTAACTGAAAAAATCGTGTGCTATAGCAAGAAGTTTTAGGTTGATATCAACTAATTCTCATATACACTAATCAAATTAAGATTTTTGAGTTCCGTCTGCTCGAGAGGCACTTAGAAATGATGATTTTATAATACAAAAAGTTTGGTTCAAAAATAAGAACATTCAATTTTAACCGGAAAAACCGGGTGTTATGGCAAGACATTTTAGGCTGATATAAAAAAAAGTCTTATATACACTAATCAAATTAACATTTTCGAGTTTCATCTGCTCGAGAGGCACTTAGAAATGATGATTTGATAATAGAAAATGTTTGGTTCAAAAATAACAACATTCCATTTTAACCGAAAAAACCGTGTGTTATAACCAGAGGTTTAAGGCTGATATCAAGCATTTCTCATATACTCTAATCAGATTAAGATTTATGCGTTCCGTCGGCTCGAGGGGCACTTAGAAATGATGATTTGATAGAAGAAAAATTTTGGTTCAAAAATAAGAACATTAAATTTTGACCAGAAAATCTTTGTGTTATAGCAAGTCGTTTTAGGCTGATATAAAGCAAGTCTCATATACACTAATCAGATTAAGATTTTCGTGTTCCGTCTACTCGAGAGGCACGTAGAAATGATGATTTAGTAATAGAAAAAGTTTGGTTCAAAAATACCAACATTCAATTTTGACCGAAAAAACCGTGTGTTATAGCAAGAGGTTTTAGGCTGGTATAAAGGAAGTCTCATATACACTAATCTTATTAAGATTTTCGCGTTCCATCTGCTCGAGAGGCACTTAGAAATGCTGATTTAGTAATAGAAAAAGTTTAGTTCAAAAATAACAACATTCAATTTTGACCCAAAAAACCGTGTGTTATAGCAAGAGAGTTTAGGCTGATATAAAGCAAGTCTCATATACTCTAATCAGATTAAGATTTTCGCGTTCCGTCTGCTCGAGAGGCACTTATAAATGATAATTTAGTAATAGAAAAAGCTTCGTTCAAAAATAACAATATTCAATTTTGACTCAAAAAACCGTGTGTTATAGGAAGAGGTTTTAAGCTGATATAAAGAAAGTGTCATATACACTAATCAGATTAAGATTTTCGTGTTCCGTTTTCTCGAGAGGCACTTAGAAATGTTGATTTAGTAAAAGAAAAAGTTTGGTTCAAAAATAACTGTTTCTGCTGGAACCCGCAGGCTCCGCAGAAGCACGGTGGAGCATGAATGTGAATAAGGACAAGATTTATAATGGTCCACCGTGCCATCAGAGGGCACGGCTACGTCCACTTAAGATTCTACTATCATGGCTAATAGGCCTTCGGTGTTACAATAGTTTTCATCCCGCGCGGGATACAAGAGGAACCATCCCGCGGGGTGGAGTACAGTTTTCCAGATCCCTATATCTAGAGGGGAAGCCTTCCTTTTATAGACAAGGAAGGTTCCATCTTACATTATGTTTCTGATGTGGGACAGAATGCATATTTATACTCTCATGGCGCCTTCTTGTGGAGCCTTGAGAAGCACCTTCCTGTTGTCGCATTGATGATCTTTCACCATGGCGAGGTAGCCTGGACGTCGGTCTACAAGTTCCATGATCGGTCTATGGGCAGAGGAGGTAGTTTACTGAATACCGACAACAAGTCCCCCAAGTTCCCGTTCAAGACATGTCTTGAGTGGGGACTTAATATACAAAATGTCCATAGACCATTTATTTACATACGGGCACCCGGTCCAGTCCCCCAAGTCCGTACTCTGGGCGTGTGTTAAACGGGTCTTGCTCTTCTTGATTTCTTCAAGGGTGAGCTGAGGAGTCCGCCTAGAAGATAAAAAAGGGTGATAAGTGCGTTTTACGCCATGTTCTTAATGTATTTTCACCCCCATTTATACTTTGTTTGTGCCTTAGTATAGTCGTTTTTACTTATTTTAGAGTCAAGAGGGTTTTTCTGTAGAGTTGTGGCTACTAGCCGTTTTTATACAGAAAATTGCACTTAAATGATGAAAACCGTTTTTGGACTATCACTTGGACGTTTTATTATGATTCGTTATTTTGTTACCTTGTCAGTTTTGATGTATTTTGTTTAAATGTGCAGAAGACAGGTAAATACGCTTAACATATCGAGAATCATGATGAACGGACTCATGAATGACAACAAGTGAGGCCACGGAAAAGAGGAAACACTTTTGGACATTGTTTTGCTCTCGGACAGAATCTGCCAGAAAACGTACATCAACTTCAAAAATTCATATCTGGAGTTCCAGGAGGAGTTAGAAGGCGTGCCACATATGGAATTAAAGCTGTGTGTGTCTACTTTTCAACCCCATGTGGATCGCAGCAATCGGAGTTGAGACGAAGGAGTTATGAGCAAAACAGTGGACAGAGGTCAGGCTGCAAAACTGGGCAGAAACTGCCTCAGTTGTCTAACGAGTTTTGGGAGATGATTCTTCAACAAAAGGCTTCCCAAATTTGTCAAGAGATGTATCAAGACCTTAATGAAGTGTTAGGAAGCTGGACAAAAGAAGAAAATACGAAGAAGCATCAAGGCAGCCATATTTTGGTTAAGTGTAAGGTTTCCCGGTCAAACCGGGAAAGCTGACCTTGCCGGACCTATCACTGGTTTTGGCTGCCATCAAAGCCCAAGATTTCGTACATGAGGCCTACATGGATCCATAAACATGCAGGAAGGTCCAAGGAATCAGAAGATGGAGTCCAAATTCGGATACACAAGCTGAATTGAAGAAGGAATCATTGAGCAAATAGGAAAGAGAGTTAAAATAGGATTGCCTTTCCTTTGCCGATGCAGCTAGGGTTTTCTCCCTTAGTTTCTGTATAAATAGGTCTGTTGTATGCATATTTTAGGGGTCCTTTATCTGCCTTAAGTTTATAGCTAGCCTAAACTCTACCTAAAAACCCTCCACACACAGAAAATACACAAACACAGCCGCCATCCCTTTGCCGCAACACAGCCTTTGCCGACTGCATCCATCCACTTTGCCGACTGCCTCCCACCATCCTAGCCGATCAAATAGGTAGGTTAGAGATGGATACATCAAGGTTGTGTATGTATATTATCTGTGTAAGAACAATGATTTTATGGATATATATTTTCTGGATTTTTAGGTTTTATATGATGCATGTGTTTATGACTCTTCTTTGTGATTTGATATGAACATATTTGTCATGTAACGAATTAGTATGCATGCTAGGATTAAGAATCTGTTAGGATACGAAATTTAGGTTATTAACAAGTGTTAAATTGATTAGTTATCACCTGAGCATGAAGTCGAACCTTAGGTTAATTTGGTGGCCACAAGTTGACTATTAGGGGGGTGTCTAATAAGCCGTAATACTTAGACTAAATTTAGGCCGGTAGGAAACTTTTAGTTCTAAGTGTTGCCAAGGGTTGTTAGGGTGAATAACTTGCATAGGTTCGAGGATGGGTGACGCCATTGCTAACGAGTATGTCTCCAACCGACTCAAGAACGGTAAGTGAATTCTTGTTTGTTTTAGGCCGGTAGGAAATCTCAAACAGGGGTGTCACATATGTCTAGATTCAGGCCGGTAGGAAGTTTCTTGTACAACTTGAGAGAGTCTTAGAGGTTGGAATTAGTTTACACTTGTGAAAACTTAGATGAAGTAACTTGATTGTTTCTTAAGACTACTTGTTTACTAATCGGTGTTTTGTCTTGCTATTTGCTTAAACGGTAAAGTGACCATGTATGTAAATATTTGTTTTGTTTATTTTCTGTTTTAATCCATATTGCCGAACCAAACCCCCATATTATTCTTTATGTATATATTTGTGTGAATATTGCTAACTAATTTGTTTTGCAGAAATAAGTTCTTCCCTAGTGTCCCCGGCCTAGAACGATACCCTACTTGCATATACTACTACGATAGGGTTTATTATTGATTAACGTCTTAATTTGACAGGTCAATTTTTGGCGCCGTTGCCGGGGACGCTAAAAAGGATTTATTTATGTATTTATGTATATTATGACTAACTATTTTTCTGTTTTATAGGCACATTGCCGAGCTTGGCATGCTATGCCGAGCTTATTTGCATATATATTGCCGCGCTTGTCTACTTGTATCTATGTGTTTATATGTAAAATGTTTTTTTTTTAAAATTCCATAAGTAGGCAGACATGTTATTGAGTTTAGAGTGCTTATATGGTTTGTTGTTTTGGTGTGTCTAAAGTGAAACATGTAGGTGGAGCCACTTGTGTTAATCTTAGCCTAAACCCCTCTTTTGAGCGATGCTTCTTCGAGTCTTTGACTCTTAAAGGCAACTTAGCTTGTTTGAGGTTGAGGGCGGCTTTGATTAACATAAGGTGACTGATCTAGGGATCCGAGTTTGTTCCTAGCTGAGTAAGGGGCCGTTCTGTCATAGATATAGAATTCAGGTTTGTTCAATTGGATCTCAAGATCATGACTGACCACTCTTCTCGGTGAAGGGGTCGATAGGGGTCCGCCTCCTTGATCACAAACGAGTCCTGCCTGGTTCTTGTAGGGGGTTCGCCCCCCGTGACATTGACACTTGCCTTCTGAAACCACGGAATCCGCTCGACCTAGTCAAAAGCTCGGGCCGTAGCATCACCTTGCTTTAGATTTTAGAAAGCAACTTGGCATATAGGCATTATAACTTCAATTTTGAAATTGGTCTTGATTTTCATGGAGCTGCCGCGCAAGGGAATGCCAACCAAGGGGCTGCCGAGCATGAACATGCTGCCATGCAGGGTGGGAATGTCGAGCCAAGTGGGAGGAATGCCGAGCAAGGAACAGCCGAGCAAGGGACTGCCGAGCCTACACAACACCGAGATCAAGGTACTGAGCAACACAAGCAAGCTAAGCCAAGCAAGGGAGACTTGGAAGCTATGAAGAAAAGGGCTCTTGAGAAAGACCCTGCTGCCATGGAAGGAAGACATTCGGCTGCCAAAGATGCAGCCATGCCGAGCACTTGTTGTATACCCTTCCCCTCACGTTTCACCAGGAGCAAGCGAGCCAAGTCCGACGAAGAAGTGTTGGATGTTTTTCGAAAGGTGAATGTCAACATCCCCTTGTTGGAGTGTATTAAACAAGTACCGAAGTGTGCAAAGTTTTTGAAGGAGCTTTGCACCACAAGAAGACACACAAGGGAGAGAAAGGTTATGAGCATGAGCGAGACCGTGTCCGCCGTGCTACAACGCAAGATGCTGCCAAAGCTTAAGGATCCAGGAAGCTTTTCAATTCCAGTTGTCATCGGCACTACAAGGTTTGAGAAAGTGATGCTTGATCTAGGGGCTTCCATTAATGTCATGCCCTACTCTGTTTACTTGTCTCTAGGTCTTGGTCCACTTCAACATGATGACGTAGTGATCCAATTGGCGGATCGATCAAGCAAATACCCTAAGGGGTATGTGGAGGATGTCCTTGTGCAGGTTAATCACTTGATATTCCCTGCAGACTTTTATGTATTGGAAATGGAGGAGTCCGTTGATTCGACACAACTTTTGCTAGGAAGACCCTTCATGAGAACCGCAAAGACCAATATCGATGTGGCTGGGGGTAATTTGACTATGGAGTTTGATGGTGAAGTCATTAAGTTCAACATCTTCGACACCATGAGACATCCAAGTGCCATTCAAGACGCCACTTTTCAAGGAAAAGGAAGAAGAGTCTAGGCTGACAGACTATAAACATTAAGCGCTGCATGAGAGGCAACTCATTTCAACCGTAGCTGTGGAGGAGCCATCACCGAGAGTTTGAATTTCTTAATCCCTTCACTGTTATTGTTGATATTTTTATGTATATATTTATTATGTGTTTTCGATCCCTACTTAGAGAATTATACATAATTTTGAGCTTACATTGAGGACAATTTGAGAGAGTCTTAGAGGTTGGAATTAGTTTACACTTGTGAAAACTTAGATGAAGTAACTTGATTGTTTCTTAAGACTACTTGTTTACTAATCGGTGTTTTGTCTTGCTATTTGCTTAAACGGTAAAGTGACCATGTATGTAAATATTTGTTTTGTTTATTTTCTGTTTTAATCCATATTGCCGAACCAAACCCCCATATTATTCTTTATGTATATATTTGTGTGAATATTGCTAACTAATTTGTTTTGCAGAAATAAGTTCTTCCCTAGTGTCCCCGGCCTAGAACGATACCCTACTTGCATATACTACTACGATAGGGTTTATTATTGATTAACGTCTTAATTTGACAGGTCAAAGGGTATTTCTTATCCTAAACCCTTTAAGATAAGAAATGCCCCTCCCGATCCCCGGCCTCAAAACTTATTCGACCGGGCGAGGATTGTTGCACCTTCACAATGAACAAATGATCAATGAGTATTTGACCAACACAATTATGGCATAATAATTATCGAAAAGCATAATGGTTCATGCAGTTGTGTAATACTCTCGGTGGAATGCCAATCTTTCAATCTTGGTCGAATGTCTATCTCCCGGTGGATTGCTTATCTCCCGGTGGAATACCTCTCTTGGTGGAATGCCAAAACATGCATGTTGACTTGCAAGTAAAATATTATGAATTTTCACAGACCAATGAGATTATAACAATCATAATCTGGACGAGACTTATCTGTGATAATTGCTGCCGAATGGGTGGACATAGGAGGTGTTGATTCATGCCTGTACCACTCCCGGATGATGAATCCTTGGTGCCAATACGATCGGGCTACCTACAAGAATTTTTTTTTTCACCGAGACCCGTTGCTTGCAGATTAGACTGACACTGAGCCTTCCCCTTTTGATACCCTGACTTGCACATGGGTTCAATTCTCTACCTTCAACTTCTTTTCTGCTCGCAGGTTGATTATAGCCTGGAGAGATGAAGCTACTGCCGAGTTGGGTGTCCATAGCAGTTTTTCAGTGCACCCAACCGAACACAATCTCTTGTGCAGTTGAACAATGCCAGCAGATCGAGTGACCCAAGTTGACCAACCGGGTACATAAGCTTGCTTTGCCCGAACATGGACTCTGCTATCTCGGAGGCAAAGAAACTAATTGATGAACTTCACCTGGGAGAGCTCATGAGGTCGGTCCCGAGTGGTGGAGACGATCCCGGGGGTGATACAGCTGACCACCTCCGACTGGTCGGTCTCGGACGCTGCCAATCAGGAACCCGGAGTCATTCTGGATAAGCTTGGACTCCATGTCCCGGATGCTTCCAATCGGGAACCAGAAGTCATTCCTTCGGACTGAGGGGACAAGGGCCGGGATGAGGGTAGAGATGAAACTGTTACTGAGCTGGGTGTCCATAACAATTTTTCAGTGGGCACCCAACCGAACACAATCTCTTGCCCGAACGTGGACTCTGCTATCCCGGACGGGAGAGCTCATGAGGTCGGTCCCGAGTGGTGGAGACGATCCCGGGAGAGACACTGCTGACTACCACTGAATGAGTGTCCAGATCAACACTTGGGACAGGGATAAGGGTGGACTCTAGGTTTCAGACGCTTCCAATCGGGAAGCCGAAGTCATTCCTTTGGACCGAGGGCAGGGGCCGGGATGAGCGTGGACTCTATCTCACATCCCTGGACTCTATGTAACACGATATTGTCCGCTTTGGGCCCACCGGCCCTCACGGTTTTGTTTTCGGCAGCTCAGGAGCAGCTTCCCAGTAGGTCACACATCCTGGGATTGCTCTCGCATCATCATGCTTAACCTCGAAGTACTCATCCCCTCCGAAGCCGCTGAGCCACCAAAATGCCTCGTGTTAGATTGGAAGTGGGCATGTACATATACAGCACATAACCTCTCTCCGTTTGGCCGATGTGGGATATTTCAATCCACCCCCCTTGGGGGTCCGACGCCCTCGTCGGCACACTCGCGCCACACGGCAGAGTGGCTCTGATACCATTTGTCACATCCCAGGACCCTCTCCGCCGTAACACAATATTGTTCGCTTTGGGCCCACCGGCCCTCACGGTTTTGTTTCCGGCAGCTCAGGAGCAGCTTTCCAGTAGGTCACCCATCTTGGGATTGCTCTTGCATCATCATGCTTAAACTCGGAGTACCCAACCCCTCCGAAGCCGCTGAGCCACCAAAAGGCCTCGTGTTAGATTGGAGGTGGGCATGTACATATTCAGCACATAACCCCTCTCCGTTGGCCGATGTGGGATATTACAATCCACCCCCCTTGGGAGTCCGACGCCCTCGTCGGCACACTCGCACCACATGGCAGAGTGGCTCTGATACCATTATTTGTCACATCTCAGGACCCATTCCGCCGTAACACGATATTGTCCACTTTGGGCCCACCGGCCCTCACGGTTTTGTTTCCGGCAGCTCAGGAGCAGCTTCCCAGTAGGTCACTCATCCTGGGATTGCTCTTGCATCATCATGCTTAACCTCGGAGTACCCAACCCCTCCGAAGCCGCTGAGCCACCAAAAGGCCTCGCGTTAGATTGGAGGTGGGCATGTACATGTACAGCACATAACCCCTCTTCGTTGGCCGATGTGGGATATTACAATCCACCCCCCTTGGGAGCCCGACGCCCTCGTCGGCACACTCGCACCACAAGGCAGAGTGGCTCTGATACCATTGTCACATCCCAGGACCCATTCCGCCGTAACACGATATTGTCCGCTTTGGGCCTGCCGGCCCTCACGGTTTTGTTTCCGGCAGCTCAGGAGCAGCTTCCCAGTAGGTCACCCATCCTGGGATTTCTCTCGCATCATCATGCTTAACCTCGGAGTACCCATCCCCTCTGAAGCCGTTGAGCCATCAAAAGGCCTCGTGTTAGATTGGAGGTGGGCATGTACATATACAGCACATAACCTCTCTCCGTTTGGCCGATGTGGGATATTTCAATCTATGTCCTGGACGCTTCCAATTGGGAAGCCGAAGTCATTCCCTGCCTAGCGGCGTCGCTCAGAGCTAGTTGGCCTCTGTGATGACCCGATGATAAAAGGCACCCGGGCGGGTCATCCAACCACCTTGCTGGGTTGGGCCTGCATATTGGATACCCGGGCTGACCTCCTCGCAAGAGCTTCCTGGTGGAGCAACAAGACTTTTAGTACTGGTTCCCACAGACGGCGCCAAATGTTTCTGCATAATCCTGGACGGGATATGCCGAAGCTGAGGGGTATGAACAGTATGAACAGTGACAACACAGACATATAGTGGTTCACCATGCCTCGGGGGACATGGCTACGTCCACTTAGAATCAACTATCATGGTGTTACAAGTACATCCATCCCGCGCGGGGTGGAGTGTATCTCTCCAGCAGGGTGGAGTACTATCTTCCAGATCTCTATTGTCTTTCAGTCAGATTCCTATATCTAGAGGGGGAGCCTTCCTTTTATAGATAAGGAATGTTCCTTCTTACATTACATTTCCGATGTGGGACATAATGCACATTTATACTCTCATGGTGCCTTCTTGTGGAGCTTGGAGAAGCACTTTCCCGATGTCGCATTGATGATCCTTCACCATGGCAAGGTAGTCTGGACGTCGGTCTACAAGTTTCATGACTGGTCTATGGGCAGGGGAGGTAGTTTACTGACTACCGACTACAAGTCCCCCCAGGTGCTCGTCCAGATTATGATTGTTATAATCTCATTGGTTTGTGAAAATTCATAATATTCTACTTGCAAGTCAACATGCAGGTTTTGGCATTCCACCAAGAGATGTATTCCACCGGGAGATAGGCAATCCACCGGGAGATAGACATTCGACCAAGATTGAAAGATTGACATTCCACCGAGAGTATTACACAACTGCATGAACCATTGTGCTTTTCGATAATTATTATGCCATAATTGTGTTGGTCAAATACTGATCGATCATTTGTTCATTGTGAAGGTGCAACAATCCTCGCCCGGCAGAATAAGTTTTGAGGCCGGGGATCGGGAGGGGCATTTCTTATCTTCTAGGCGGACTCCTCAGCTCGCCCTTGAAGAAATCAAGAAGAGCAAGACCCGTTCAACCCACCTCTTGAGTGCGGACTAGGGGGGACTGGGACCGGGTCCGTGTTGGGGACATATGACTGGTCTATGGGTATTTTGTATATTAAGTCCCCACTGAAGATGTGTCTTGAACGGGAACTTGGGGGGACTTGTAGTCGGTAGTCAGTAAACTACCTCCCCTGCCCATAGACCAGTCATGAAACTTGTAGACCGACGTCCAGGCTACCTCGCCATGGTGAAAGATCATCAATGCAACATCAGGAAGGTGCTTCTCCAAGCTCCACAAGAAGGCACCATGATAGAAGATAAATGTACAGTGTCCCACATCGGAAATGTAATGTAAGAGGGAACATTCCTTATCTATAAAAGGAAGGTTCCCCCTCTAGATATAGGATCGGGAAACTTACTTAACGCAGAGCTGGAAAAGGTAGTAATCCACCAGGCGAGATAGGCTCAATCATCATACCTTTATTCCACCCCGCGCGGGATGGGTGCTCTTATACCCCGCGCGGGATCGATGTGCTTGTAATGCCAAAGAAGGATAATTGATTCCAAGTGAACGTAGTCATGTCCCCCGAGGCATGGTGAACCACTATACGTCTTTGTGTTGTCACTGTTCATACCCCACCATGATTCTGCATGGCCCTCCCGGTTTTTGCAGAAACAAGTAATAGAAAAAGTTTGGTTCAAAAATAACAACATTCAATTTTGACCAAAAAAACCGTGTGTTATAGCATGCCGTTTTAGGCTGATATAAAGGAAATCTCATATACACTAATCAGATTAAGATTTGTGCGTTCCGTCTGCTCGAGAGGCACTTAGAAATGTTGATTTAGTAATAGAAAAAGTTTGGTTCAAAAATAACAACATTCAATTTTAACCCAAAAAAGCGTGTGTTATAGCATGCCGTTTTGGGCTGATATAAAAGAAGTCTCACATACACTAATCAGATGAAGATTTTCGCGTTCCGTCTGCTCGAGAGGCACTTGGAAATGTTGATTTAGAAAGAGAAAAAGTTTGGTTTAAAAATAACAACATTCAATATTGACCCAAAAAACCGTGCGTAGCAAGAGGGTTTTGGCTGATATAAACCAAGTCTCATATACACTAATCAGATTACGATTTTCGCGTTCCGTCTGCTCCAGAGGAACTTAGAAATGATGATTTTATAATTGAAAATGTTTGGTTCAAAAATAACAACATTCAATTTTGACCGAAAAAACCGTGTGCTATAGCTAGAGATTTTAGGCTGATATAAAGCAAGTCTCATATCACAAATCAGATTAAGATTTGCGCGTTCCGTCTGCTTGAGAGGCACTTAGAAATGTTGATTTAGTAATAGAAAAAGTTTGGTTCAAAAATAACAAAATTCAATTTCGACAGAAAAAAACGTGGGTTATACCGTTTTAGGCTGATATAGAGGAAGTCTCATATATACTAATCAGATTAAGATTTTCGCGTTTTGTCTGCTTGAGAGGCACTTAGAAATGTTGATTTAGTAATAGAAAAAGTTTGGTTAAAAAATAACAACATTCAATTTCGACAGAAAAAAACGTGGGTTATACCGTTTTAGGCTGATATAGAGGAAGTCTCAAATATACTAATCAAATTAATATTTTCGCGTTTCGTCTGCTTGAGAGGAACTTAGAAATGATGATTTAGTAATAGAAAAAGTTTGGTTCAAAAATAACAACATTCAATTTTGACCCAAAAAACCGTGTGGTATAGGAAGAGGTTTTAGGCTGATATAGAGGAAGTCTCATATACACTAATCAGATTACGATTTTCACGTTCCGTCTGCTCGAGAGACACTTATAAATGATAATTTAGTAATAGAAAAAGTTTGGTTCAAAAATAAAAACATTCAATTTTGACCCAAAAAACCGTGTGTTATAAGAAGAGGTTTTATGCTGATATAAAGGAAGTCTTATATACACTAATCAGATCAAGATTTTCGCGTTCTGTCTGCTCGAGAGGCACATTGAAATGATGATTTAGTAATAGAAAACGTTTGGTTCAAAAATAACTACATTCAATTTTGACCAAAAAAAGCGTGTGTTATTCCGTTTTAGGCTGATATAGAGGAAGTCTCATATACACTAATCAGATAAAGATTTTCGCGTTCCGTCTCCTCGAGAGGTACATAGAAATGTTGATTTAGTAATAGAAAAAGTTTGGTTCAAAAATAACAACATTCAATTTTGACCCAAAAAAGCGTGTGTACCGTTTTGGGCTGATACAAAATAAGTCTCATATACACAAATCAGATTAAGATTTTCGTGTTCCGTCTTCTCGAGAGGCACTTCTAAATGATGATTTAGAAACAGAAAAAGTTTGGTTCAAAAATAACAACATTCAATTTTGACCCAAAAAACCGTGTGTTATAGCATGTCGTTTTGGGCTGATATAAAAGAACTCTCATATACTCTAATCAGATTAAGATATTCGCGTTCTGTCTGCTCGAGAGGAACTTCTAAATGATGATTTAGTAATAGAAAAAGCTTCGTTCAAAAATAACAACATTCAATTTTGACCCAAAAAACCGTGTGTTATAGGAAGAGATTTTAGGCTGATATAAAGAAAGTGTCATATACACTAATCAGATTAAGATTTTCGTGTTCCGTTTGCTCGAGAGGCACTTAGAGATGTTGATTTAGTAAAAGAAAAAGTTTGGTTCAAAAATAACAACATTCAATTTTGACCAAAAAAAGTGTGTTATAGCATGCCGTTTTAGGCTGATATAAAAGAAGTCTCATATACGCTAATCAGAATAAGATTTGGCGTTCCGTCTCCTCGAGAGACACTTATAAATGATGATTTAGTAATAGAAAAAGTTTGGTTCAAAAATAACAACATTCAATTTTGACCCAAAAAACTGTGTGTTATAGCTAGAGGTTTTGTTTTATGCTGATATAAAGGAAGTCTTATATACGCTAATCAGATCAAGATTTTCGCGTTCCGTCTGCTCGAGAGGCACTTTGAAATGATGATTTAGTAATAGAAAAAGTTTGGTTCAAAAATAACAACATTCAATTTTGACCCAAAAAAGCGTGTGTTATACCGTTTTAGGCTGATATAGAGGAAGTCTCATATACACTAATTAGATAAAGATTTTCGCGTTCCGTCTCCTCGAGAGGCACATAGAAATGTTGATTTAGTAATAGAAAAAGTTTGGTTAAAAAATAACAACATTCAATTTTAACCCAAAAAAACGTGTGTTATAGCATGCCGTTTTGGGCTGATATAAAATAAGTCTCATATACACTAATCAGATTAAGATTTTCGTATTCCGTCTTCTCGAGAGGCACTTCTAAATGATGATTTAGAAATAGAAAAAGTTTGGTTCAAAAATAACAACATTCAATTTTGACCAAAAAAACCGTGTGTTATAGCATGCTGTTTTGGGTTTAGGGTTTTAAAGAACTCTCATATACTCTAATCAGATTAAGATATTCGCGTTCTGTCTGCTCGAGAGGCACTTCTAAATGATGATTTAGTAATAGAAAAAGCTTCGTTCAAAAATAACAACATTCAATTTTGACCCAAAAAACCGTGTGTTATAGGAAGTTGTTTTAGGCTGATATAAAGAAAGTGTCATATACACTAATCAGATTAAGATTTTCGTGTTCCGTTTGCTCGAGAGGCACTTAGAAATGTTGATTTAGTAAAAGAAAAAGTTTGGTTCAAAAATAACAACAATCAATTTTGACCAAAAAAAGTGTGTGAGCATGCCGTTTTAGGCTGATATAAAAGAAGTCTCATATACGCTAATCAGAATAAGATTTGGCGTTCCGTCTGCTCGAGAGACACTTTGAAATGATGATTTAGTAATAGAAAAAGTTTGGTTCAAAAATAACAACATTCAATTTTGACCCAAAAAACCGTGTGTTATAGCAAAAGGTTTTGTTTTATGCTGATATAAAGGAAGTCTTATATACGCTAATCAGATCAAGATTTTCGCGTTCTGTCTGCTCGAAAGGCACTTTGAAATGATGATTTAGTAATAGAAAAAGTTTGGTTCAAAAATAACAACATTCAATTTTGACCCAAAAAAG
Organism: Fragaria x ananassa; assembly: GCA_034370585.1. Lineage (NCBI taxonomy): Eukaryota > Viridiplantae > Streptophyta > Magnoliopsida > Rosales > Rosaceae > Fragaria > Fragaria x ananassa. The sequence continues at coordinate 5,701 of CP139765.1, read as the reverse complement.
CGTGTGTTATAGCATGCCGTTTTGGGCTGATACAAAATAAGTCTCATATGCATAAATCAGATTAAGATTTTCGTGTTCTGTCTTCTCGAGAGGCACTTCTAAATGATGATTTAGAAATAGAAAAAGTTTGGTTCAAAAATACCAACATTAAATTTTGACCCAAAAAACCGTGTGTTATAGCATGTCGTTTTGGGCTGATATAAAAGAACTCTCATATACTCTAATCAGATTAAGATATTCGCGTTCTGTCTGCTCGAGAGGAACTTCTAAATGATGATTTAGTAATAGAAAAAGCTTCGTTCAAAAATAACAACATTCAATTTTGACCCAAAAAACCGTGTTATAGGAAGAGGTTTTAGGCTGATATAAAGCGAGTCTCATATACACAAATCAGATTAAGATTTTCGTGTTCCGTCTTCTCGAGAGGCACTTCTAAATGATGATTTAGAAATAGAAAAAGTTTGGTTCAAAAATACCAACATTAATTTTTGACCCAAAAAACCGTGTGTTATCATGTCGTTTTGGGCTGATATAAAAGAACTCTCATATACTCTAATCAGATTAAGATATTCGCGTTCTGTCTGCTCGAGAGGAACTTCTAAATGATGATTTAGTAATAGAAAAAGCTTCGTTCAAAAATAACAACATTCAATTTTGACCCAAAAAACCGTGTGTTATAGGAAGAGGTTTTAGGCTGATATAAAGAAAGTGTCATATACACTAATCAGATTAAGATTTTCGTGTTCCGTTTCCTCGAGAGGCACTTAGAAATGTTTATTTAGTAATAGAAAAAATTTTGGTTCAAAAATAATAACATTCAATTTTGACTCAAAAAAGTGTGTGTTATAGCATGTCGTTTTTCAGGTTGATATAAAAGCAGTCTCATATACATTAATCAGATTAAGATTTTGGCGTTCCGTCTGCTCGAGAGGAACATAGAAATGATGATTTAGTAATAGAAAAAGTTTGGTTCAAAAATAACAACATTCAATTTTGACCCAAAAAACCGTGTGTTATAGCAAGAGGTTTTATGCTGATATAAAGGAAGTCTTATATACGCTAATCAGATCAAGATTTTCGCGTTCCGTCTGCTTGAGAGGCACTTTGAAATGATGATTTAGTAATAGAAAAAGTTTGGTTCAAAAATAACAACATTCAATTTTGACCCAAAAAAGCGTGTGTTATACCGTTTTAGGCTGATATAGAGGAAGTCTCATATACACTAATCAGATAAAGATTTTCGCGTTCCGTCTCCTCGAGAGGCACATAGAAATGTTGATTTAGTAATAGAAAAAGTTTGGTTCAAAAATAAAAACATTCAATTTTGACCCAAAAAGCGTGTGTTATAGCTTGTCGTTTTAGGCTGATATAAAAGAAGTCTCATATACACTAATCTGATTAAGATTTTCGCGTTCCGTCTGCTGGAGAGGCATTTTTAAATGATGATTTAGTAATAGAAAATGTTCCTTTCAAAAATAATAACATTCAATTTTGACCTAAAAAACCGTGTGTTATAGCAAGAGGTTTTAGGCTGATATAAAGCGAGTCTCATATACACTAATCAGATAAAGATTTACGCTTTCTGTCTGCTCGAGAGGCACTTAGAAATGTTGATTTAGTAATAGAAAAAGTTTGGTTCAAAAATAACAACATTCAATTTTGACTCTAAAAAGTGTGTTATAGCATTTCATTTTAGGTTGATATAAAAGAACTCTCATATACACTAATCAGATTAAGATTTTCGCGTTCCGTCTGCTCGAGAGGCACTTAGAAATGTTTATTTAGTAATAGAAAAAAGTTTGGTTCAAAAATAATAACATACAATTTTGACTCAAAAAAGTGTGTTATAGCATGCCGTTTTTCAGGTTGATATAAAAGCAGTCTCATATACATTAATCAGATTAAGATTTTGGCGTTCCGTCTGCTCGAGAGGAACATAGAAATGAGGATTTAATAATAGAAAAAGTTTGGTTCAAATGTAACAACATTCAATTTTGATCGAAAAAACCGTGTGTTATAGGAAGAGGTTTTAGGCTGATATAAAGCAAGTCTCAGATACACTAATCAGATTAAGATTTACGTTTTCCATCTGCTCGAGAGGCACTTAGAAATGTTGATTTAGTAATAGAAAAGTTTTAGTTCAAAAATAACAACATTCAATTTTGACCGAAAAAACCGTGTGTTATAACATGCCGTTTTAGGCTGATATAAAGGAAATCTCATATAAACTAATCAGATTAAGATTTTCGCGTTCCGTCTGCTCGAGATGCACTTTTAAATGATGATTTAGTAATAGAAAAAGTTTGGTTCAAAAGTAACAACATTCAATTTTGACCCAAAACACCGTGTGTTATAGCAAGAGATTTTAGGCTGATATAAAGGAAGTCTCATATACACTAATCCGATAAAGATTTTCGCGTTCCGTCTCCTCGAGAGGAACTTAGAAATGTTGATTTAGGAATAGAAAAGTTTTAGTTCAAAAATAACAACATTCAATTTTAACCGAAAAAACCGTGTTATAGCATGCCGTTTTAGGCTGATATAAAGGAAATCTCATATACACTAATCTGATTATGATTTTCGCGTTCCGTCTGCTCGAGAGACATTTTTAAATGATGATTTAGTAATAGAAAAAGTTCCTTTCAAATAACAATATTCAATTTTGACCCAAAAAACCGTGTGTTATAGCAAGAGGTTTTAGGCTGATATAAAGCTAGTCTCATATACACTAATCAGATAAAGATTTTCGCGTTCCGTCTGCTCGAGAGGCACTTAGAAATGTTGATTTAGTAATAGAAAAAGTTTGGTTCAAAAATAACAACATTCAATTTTGACTCAAAAAAGTTTGTGTTATAGCATGCCGTTTTAGGCGGATATAAAGGAACTCTAATATACACTCATCAGATTAAGATTTTGGCGTTCCGTCTGCTCGAGAGGCACTTAGAAATGTTTATTTAGTAATAGATAAAGTTTGGTTCAAAAATAATAACATCAATTTTGACTCAAAAAAGTGTGTGTTATATCATGTCGTTTTAGGCTGATATAAAAGAAGTCTCATATACATTAATCAGATTAAGATTTTGGCGTTCCGTCTGCTCGAGAGGAACTTAGAAATGATGATTTAGTAATAGAAAAAGTTTGGTTCAAAAGTAACAACATTCAATTTTGATCGAAAAAACCGTGTGTTATACAACAGGTTTTAGGCTGATATAAAGCAAGTCTCATATATACTAGGGTAAAATGCACCAACAGTGTCTGCACTCTTGGAGGACTGTCAATATGGTACCCGAACTTTTAAATGTATCAAAGTGATACCTGGACTTGTATTTTTGTACCAACGTCGTACCTGTCGTCATTTTCCGTCACAGCTCCGTCATTGATAAACACGTGCGGGTCATGTGAGTTGGAAATTGAGGACATAAATGACTTTTTCTCCACCCAACCCTATTTCCCTAGTCATGTTTCGGAGAAACAGATTCGGAAGAGAATGCATATCAGAGTTGTCAGAAGTTCTCAAGAGAAATGGAGTGATCAAAGAGGTAATGTTTACTGAATCAAATGTTGGGAGCCCAGCCTCTTATAATGGGTCTGGATGGTGGTGGAGGGATTCACTTGTGGGGGAACGAAGGGCTTGGTGGTGAAGGAATGCAAGGCCTGTTTGATAGAAGTGGTCAGTTTTGGGGCGGTGAGGCCTCTGGTAATGTTGATAGTCAAGGAGTTCAAGGCTGTTTGAGTGTAAATGCGTCTGGAAATGGAGGTGAGATTGCGGAAGCAAGGGATGGAAGTGGTGAAGATATAAGTGGAGGTGGTGCTCAAGGGTCGAAAGGTAAGCGTGGGAGGCCAAAAGGATCAAAAAACAAGACGAAGCCTATTGGAGCTGAAGAGGGTATTGTAGGGTTGAGTGGAACTGGGGGTTTTGATGTAGGTGGAGAAGAGAGTGTAACTCCAAAGAGAAAGCTAGGTCGACCAAAGGGTTCCAAGAATAAAATGAAGGCTCTTGCAAATGATGAAAATGGGGGTGAAGAAAGCAAGGTATTGGTTGGGAATGAGAGCGTTGGGCGAAAGAGAAAGGTTAATCAACCAAAGGGTGCAAAGACCAAGAGAAAGCAAGATGGTGGAATGCCCATGGAAGCTTCTATGGCCATCGATGTTGGAAATGGAAGTGTTCAGGTGAAGAGGAACCGTGGTAGGCCAAAGGGGTTGACCAGAAAGCAAGATCAAGCTGTTAAAGAAGACGGTAGGGCTAAACTTGCAGGGTACCAAGCTGTGGGATTAAGTCCTTGAAATTTCTTATTGGCTTTTCCCAAATCAATACCTTTGAAGAATCAAGAATTAAGTCAGGTGAAACCCAGAAGGCTGTAGGATTGGTGTCTCTTGGAGCTGGTTTAGGGTTTAGGGTTTAGGGTTTTAGGGTTTAGGGTTTAGGGTTTAGGGTTTAGGGTTTAGGGTTTTAGGGTTTAGGGTTTTAGGGTTTAGGGTTTAGGGTTTAGGGTTTGGGTTTAGGGTTTAGGGTTTAGGGTTTAGGGTTTTAGGGTTTAGGGTTTTAGGGTTTAGGGTTTAGGGTTTAGGGTTTAGGGATTGAGGGTTTAGGGATTGAGGGTTTAGGGTTTAGGGTTTAGGGTTTAGGGTTTAGGGTTATAGGGTTTAGGGTTATAGGGTTTAGGGTTTAGGGTTTTAGGGTTTAGGGTTTAGGGTTTAGGGTTTAGGGTTTAGGGTTTAGGGTTTAGGGTTTAGGGTTAGGGTTTAGGGTTTAGGGTTTAGGGTTTAGGGTTTAGGGTTTAGGGTTTAGGGTTTAGGGTTTAGGGTTAGGGTTTTAGGGTTTAGGGTTTAGGGTTTAGGGTTTAGGGTTTAGGGTTTAGGGTTTAGGGTTTAGGGTTTAGGGTTTAGGGTTAGGGTTTAGGGTTTAGGGTTTAGGGTTTAGGGTTTAGGGTTTAGGGTTTAGGGTTTAGGGTTTAGGGTTTAGGGTTTAGGGTTTAGGGTTTAGGGTTTAGGGTTTAGGGTTTAGGGTTTAGGGTTTAGGGTTTAGGGTTTAGGGTTTAGGGTTTAGGGTTTAGGGTTTAGGGTTTAGGGTTTAGGGTTTAGGGTTTAGGGTTTAGGGTTTAGGGTTTAGGGTTTAGGGTTTAGGGTTTAGGGTTTAGGGTTTAGGGTTTAGGGTTTAGGGTTTAGGGTTTAGGGTTTAGGGTTTAGGGTTTAGGGTTTAGGGTTTAGGGTTTAGGGTTTAGGGTTTAGGGTTTAGGGTTTAGGGTTTAGGGTTTAGGGTTTAGGGTTTAGGGTTTAGGGTTTAGGGTTTAGGGTTTAGGGTTTAGGGTTTAGGGTTTAGGGTTTAGGGTTTAGGGTTTAGGGTTTAGGGTTTAGGGTTTAGGGTTTAGGGTTTAGGGTTTAGGGTTTAGGGTTTAGGGTTTAGGGTTTAGGGTTTAGGGTTTAGGGTTTAGGGTTTAGGGTTTAGGGTTTAGGGTTTAGGGTTTAGGGTTTAGGGTTTAGGGTTTAGGGTTTAGGGTTTAGGGTTTAGGGTTTAGGGTTTAGGGTTTAGGGTTGTAGGGTTTAGGGTTTAGGGTTTAGGGTTTTAGGGTTTTGGGTTTTAGGGGTTTGGTTAGGGTTTAGGGTTTAGGGTTTAGGTTTAGGGTTTAGGGTTTAGGGTTTAGGGTTTAGGGTTTAGGGTTTAGGGTTTAGGGTTTAGGGTTTAGGGTTTAGGGTTTAGGGT